>RJWJ010001453.1:62065-131844 GCA_004363605.1 Indri indri
GTAGCTGGGACCACAGGCATGCGCCACCATGCCCGGCTGATTTTTTCTATATATATATTTTTAGCTGTCCAATTAATTTTCTTTCTATTTTTGGTAGAGATGGGGTCTCGCTCTTGCTCAGGCTGGTCTCGAACTCCTGAGCTCAGAATGATCCGCCCACCTCGGCCTCCCAGAGTGCTAGGATTACAGGCGTGAGCCATCGCGCCCGGCCTGTTTACTGAAATTTTTGTTTCAATAGTGTGTGTGTGTGTGTGTGTGTGTGTGTGTGTGTGTCCTGGGTCTTGGTAAAATGTATATCCTACTATGTGAATGTCACTCTCTTTTTTGAGTATAAAACATGGTCACAGGCTTAGCATTGTTCTTTTCTTTAGGCTTTGAAAACATTCCATATTTCTTTCAGTTACAAGGCAGTATACTGGAGTAGTTGTCAGGATGGGCTCTGGAGTCAGACTATCTAGGTTTGAGTCTAAGCTCTGCTGTTTGCTGGGTGTGTGACCTGTGGTAAGTTATTTAACGTCTCAGTGCCTCCATTTTGTCTTCTATAAAATGGGGTTCTGTAAGCATTAATAGAGTTTATGCACCTAAAGTGCTTAGAATAGTGTCATCACATAGTAGCACTCCATAAAAATTAGTTGCTGTTATCATTATTATTATTATTAGTGTTACTGAAAGGCTTATATCTCAGAGTATTATGGACATACTGCCTCAGCGACAGCCTTCCACAGAAAGAGATAGTTGATTGATTGGGATAATTAATTTGTTGCAACTTTTCATTGGCTAAAAGAGTGCTAAGTTTGCCGTTGGTTTAGTGTAATACTCCTTTTTTATATATACTTAGATTGTTCGTACTTAGCCAGTATCACCAAAAACAGCTACTGAGTCATGTTACCTGTTTAAGAATTATCGTGGAAAATTGTGAGCCTACCTCTACCAGGTCTTTTCCTATAAAGAACCAGCTGGCTTTATAGGCTGATTTAATCCTGGTCATAGGCCAGCATTGCCAGCTCACAAAATATATGTGTATATCCTGGTCCACTGTCTTACAGAGAGCTAAGTGATTACTATACACGGGTCTGCCTGATTCAAACTCTGTAAGAGGATTGGCAGAAAATGTTACTTGATGATCAGGGGAGGCTTCACAATGGAAATAACATTTGAGTTTGGGATTGAAAGATGAATAGAAGTCTTCCAGGAAAGTAGGGAAAGGAAAATAATTTCGGGTACCAGTAAGATTTCATACTGAGCTCTGAATCCCAGAAGCCTTAAAATGGTTTTGCAAGGCAAAAATAAGCAGAAGCAGTGAAAGAAGAAACTCTAGGCTGTTACCTTTTAGGAAATCAGTTATAGATTTTTTTTTTTTTTCTCTTTGAAGAGATGGAGTCTTGCTTTGTTGCCCAGGCGGGACTGAAGTGTCTATTTACAGGCACAATCATGGCACACCACAGCCCTGAACTCCTGGGCTCAAGCGATCCTCCTGCCTCAGCCTCCTTAGTAGCTGAGACTACAGGCAGGCATG
Source organism: Indri indri (assembly GCA_004363605.1). NCBI lineage: Eukaryota > Metazoa > Chordata > Mammalia > Primates > Indriidae > Indri > Indri indri. Next base: position 63,582 of record RJWJ010001453.1, read on the forward strand.
AACCACTGTGCCTGGCTTAATTACAGAGTTTTATAAGAACTTAGTAGAAAAAAATAACAATAGTTATATATATGGTTTAAATATATGTTAGATAATTATTTACATTTCTTTAAATTATATTTCTTATGTAGCCAGCCATCTCTTACAGTGAATAGTTAGCTACATTTTATTATGATAGTTATTGATAAAATATTTTTGTGTTTACAGAATTGTATTGTGTACTTTACCTCTTCTCTTTATTTGAGCCTTAGCTCCCATTAGCTGGCACCACCTAATGGCAGCTGGTAGAATTGTAGGCAATAGATGCATTGTATAAATTCTCAGGACTTCATAGGAAAAGCCCAACCAGTTTGCAGAATAATCAGTGTAATATGGTGATACGGGCCAATCTTTTTTCATAGAATCCTCAAACACTTATATTAATAATTATTGATACACAGTTATAAGCATTAAATAAATTGTATCTTTTCCTCACTTGCAACACACAGCATTCTGATAATATAAACATAAGAGATGAAGTTTTTAAATGCTTAGAGACAAATGAATTTCTGAAGGTTACGAGGTTATAAATTCATGCTGTTTTTTTTCTGGCGTCCTGTGTATTTCCTTATTGTTTAAAATTTTAAAAAAATTGTAATTATAAAATAGTATAACAATATTGCAGAAATCTTGGGCAATTCAGTGAGGCGAGCCCTCATCTATGATTCCCACACTCTGATAGAACTACTAATATTTTGAAGGGGAGGAGATATCTTAGAGTATTTTACATGTACTTGAGTATCCTATAAGTATAGTTTACAAAAAAATTTACTTTTCTTTTCCTTAACATTATACTAAAAGCCCTTTTCCTTACTGTGATACAGTTTTTAGTTGTGGCATAATACACAGTTTTAAGTACCATAATTAGCCAAGCCATTCTGTTATCTGTTTTTCTCTATTGTAAATAATGCTGTATTAAATATTCTTATATATGCAACTTTTTCCTTATTTTGGATTTTCTTCTTTTTTTAAAAAAGAGTATATTTACTATCATTGTCCACATTTAGATGCAAAAATGTATTTGAGAAAACAAAAGAATCTCATCTTCCAAAGAATTTATTTTTGTGTACTAATTCTTCTTTGGCTGTATTATATGATTTGACCAATTCTGCGATAGCTACTATAATCCAGTTTTTATCTTAAAATATATAATATCAGGGACTAGGTAGACTAGCAAGTCCCTTAATTTACCTTTTTGGATATGAAGTTCTTGTCGAAAAGTTAATTAGTTTACTGATTCTGAAAAATAATTTAAAAAAATTATTTGGTTTCTCTTCTAACACTTGTAATTGAAATTTAATTTTTACATTTGAATAAACATTAATGTTAACATATATTATTAATAATTATTAATATATTAAACATATATTATTAATAAAACATATATTTACTCAGAAGTGATATTTTCTTTTGGAGTCCTTGATCTTAAGCAAACTTTTAAATGTTTAAAATACCAAATGCTTTATTCATCTTGACATTTTTCAATAGCACACTATCTCTTTTAATTCATCTTATAATTTTAGTCAGGTGTTATTATCTCTTTTTAATTAATCTGTTAATATCCCTTTTAACCAGGCAGATGTCCTGGAACTATGGGACATTAAAGTAATAATAAGAGGAAAATAGGGAAGGGTGGGCTGGTACGTCTTGGAGAGCAGGAACAATGAAGCCCACATCCAGGTGATGGTAAATAAGTGGAGAGTCAAGTAAATTCTTTTATGTGGAACTCAAACTTAAGAATATCATGTGTCAGTTATTGACACAGGAGAACCCTTCCATAATACTATAAGAGGAGCTCTAAATATTGAGTTGTGTAAAATATGGGATGACATTAAACACAGGGTCATGTTATAAAATTGATAAAATCGGTGGGTTGAGCCTATTGTGGAGGATGGGAGCCAACTGTCTATTGCTTTAAATCCAAATTAGTGTTAAGGAAGGGCATAATATGGAGGGGTTTCATTGGATTTAATATTTTTATTTCCTTGTTGAAATGGAATTATATGTTAGAAATGAAATTATTGATATTTTCATTTTAGATATAACTTGCATTACTTCCAAAAGAAAAGATCAGCTAAACTGAATTGGCTCTATCTGGTGGTACTTGTAATGTGGAATGAAATGTGTAGTCAGCCAGCATGAAAAGACATTAGCTGTTGTTTCAAAACAGGAAAGCTAGTGCTTGACATTTATGAAGTTCATTTAAAAAAAAATGCTTAGTAAAATCACTGATGTTAATGACCACCCAAGTAGCTGTTGTAATTAATGCTGATGGCCCTGAAGAGCATTGGCAAGACAAGAACCCTGAATAGATTGACCATGAGTTTACCAAATATGGGCTATTTATTTTTCTCAGAGAGTTTATGAAGACCAGGATTTTTGTAAAACACTGTTTTTGTATAAAAGCAATAGGCAATGTTTTCAGGCACTTGCTATGTACCAGGTGCAGTCTTGTAAGCACTTCGTTTGTATTAACTCATTTAATTCTCTTACAAGACAAGTCGGGCAACTGCAAGATCCTTCACTTTTTTCTTTTCTTCCTCACCTGCTTTTTGTGTAGGAATCTGAAGTAATTACTTTGTTCTGGGGAAACACTATTGAGCAAAGGGTGGGAGGTATTACATACAGTCTTAGTGGTTAAGAGGAAAGTTTCAATGTTGTATGTAGAGCCAATGGTGGTAAGTCTTTGGTAACTGTATAGTTTCAAATGCTAAGTATCTTTTAATAAGGACATTTTATTCTGGTTCATGGTAATTCTAAATATCTTATTAAACATTTTCCATGGCTAATCCATACATCAGGTAATCTACCCTACCAGAGTTGACTATATAATAAAAAATGAATTATTTAGATTTTGCATTGTGTGAGCATCTAATTTGATTTCCTCTTGGAATATATTTTGAAGAATATTATGTTTATGTATTATGAAATGTATATGAAATGAATGTATTATGAAACTGATATTAGTTTATTAAAGAATATTACAATTCGTATAAGAACTACATGACCTATTTCACTCTAAATATGCCAACTGCTTTGGCTATTCAAGTTCCGTTAGTAGTAACATTCTGTAAGTATTTCAGTTGTTTTTAGATGCAAACAAATCCTTTCTGAATGTCACCTTTAAAACAGATATCAATTAGCCTGGCATGGGGACACGTGCCTATAGTCCCACCTAGTTGGGAGGCTGAGGCAGGAGCATCACTTGAGCCCAGGAGTTTGCGGTTGCAGTGAGCTGTGGTAACACCAACTACACTCTAGCTCAGGTGACAGAGTGAGACTCTGTCTCAAAAAAACAAAACAAAGGAAAAGAAAAAAGAAAAAAAAGAGATACCAGCCATTTGTTTAGGAATACTTATTGTGTAATCTGTCTGATTTTTCTGACATAGTTTGACGTTTACTTTTTGAAGATGCTGAATTGCATGTAGTTGGCCCTAAATTTTTTTGTTTTGAACTCAGTATATTTAACTTTGATTCGTTTTTTAAAAAGTTTTTCTTTGATTCATAAACACCCCCTTTTTGGTGAAAGATTATTTCTCTGTTCTGCATTATGAACCATCTGTATTCATAGAGATATATTTTATTTCCTCTAGAGAAAAGCAGGTGGCTCCATAGTGATCTCACTCTTAGGCTAGTAGGCCTAGTTTTGTTGCATTTTTCTTGCTTATTCCTGTACCCACCTCCTCCCTTTATCTAGAACATTAATTTATCTTTCCTTGATACTAATACTTCTTCTCATAATTATGTATATTCTTACCCTACGTTTTCCTCATCATTAAGCAAGATGTATTGAACTTCTCTCTTATTTCGGCCTGTTTTAACTTATCATTCTTCATTTATTCTTTCCCCTTTTCTGCTCTTCCTCTCTCTCTCCTCTGCCTCCTTCCTGTTTTCCTCCGTGCTTTGTTCTCCCATCCTGCTTTTCCTTTACCCCTTCTCCTCCTCCTTCTCACTTAATACCAAATATTAATCCAGAGCATACTCCTGTAAAGTTATATAGAAATATTGATTTATTTGGGTGTTGATTACCAGAAATGTGTTAGTCAGTAGAAATATAAATCTTTTTGAAAGTTTTGGGAAATTACGGCTTGACTGTTATCCTTTAATAACATTAAACTCTTTTTATTTTTCTTACATTTCAAAATGTCACCTGTTTTAGTTACTTGTTTTGTTTTGCTCTTACTAATAAACTGCATGTTATTGTATTTATTGCTTATGCTTATAATTTAGAAGATATTTTTATAGGTGTTTGTAAATACCTTCTTTTTGATAGCAGAACAAAATTTTGATATTTTAACTAGTCAACTGAAGCAAAACTAGTGATAGTTACAGGGAGAATTTAAAACCAAGGAGCCAGCATGGTGGCTTGTGCCTGCAATCCCAATATTGTGGGTGGCCTAAATGGGAGGATTGCTTGAGCCCAAGAGTTTGAGACCAGCCAGGGCAACATAGCAAGACCCCATCTCTATAAAAAATATGAAAAAATTAGCTGGGCATGGTGGCGCATGCCTGTAGTCCCAGGTACTAGGGAGGCTAAGACAGGATGATTGATTGAGTCCAGATGTTCAAAGCTGCAGTGAGCTGTGATTGTGCCACTGTACTCCTGCCTGGGTGACAGAGTAAGACCTTATTCCTGGAAAAAAAAAAAAAAAAAGAAGAAGAAATAAATAAAACCAAGGATAGCTAATAGTAACTGAGTGTTCCCATTTAGCTTGAATTATGAGTTTCTATAATTCAAGAGAGAGGTGTAGACACTACATTTATTTTTGATGTAAATATTGTAAATTGCTAATATTGTATTGGTTTGGGGGACGAGGTCAGGGCTACATAGTTTTCAAAATCATTATAGATGACCTTTCAATGAATTTTCTTTCTACTCTATTTAAAGCCATTTCTGTGACCTGTTGGACCATAGGTTTTCCCTTCTTTTAGTTCAGCTCCTTCTGTTAAGATGTACAGTTTATAAGCTATAGGGTACCTCTCTTTAGAACTCTCATTTTAAAGTAAAATATGAGAGTCTGCCTGGTAAGCCAAATATAAGCTATAATGTGTCTGTACCAGATTGAAACCTTTCCTCTTATTTTTGTGCTGTTTCAGATCTTTAAAATATATACCTTTTGCTGACCAAACATAGATTTTTATTTCTTAGTTATCACTGGTTCCTACCATAATTTATTTAAACTAGGCAACTACATATCCCAACTTATAAATGAACCTGTCTGGTATGCTTTAGTAGTTCATTATAGAAAATAGGGATTAGGTCTATTTGTTAGAAGCTTTATGACAACTGAAGTCACTGAGCCTTTCCTGGACGTCCCACCAACTTCTCATTATTTATTTCATTACACGAACAAAGCTTACAGAAGCCAATCTTGAGGGGAAAAAATACACGTCAAAGCAGTTAGCTTATCTAGTCAGGCACTGACATTGGCTAAGCAAGCCATGTGGTACACCTATGACTGGTAGGCTCACGCATATGTCATTATTACTTATCAACTACATTCTTGTTTTAATTCCATGAGACAAGTGGTCTATTATATGTATTGTCGGGGGGAGAATGACAGAGATGGCTATGATTGGCTATTATAGACTTGCCATGTGTCACATCATCAATATTGCAGGAGGAAAACCATTACAAAATAAAGTCTGTAGTACCATTCATTTAAGTGTTTTTTAATTCTCTTCACCTCTGTTAATATTATTTCTTTAAGTAATACTTAAAGTGCCTTGAAGGCAGGGATATTTTGTACTCTTGGTATCCTGCATAGCCTCTCTCAAAGTGCTAGAAAAATAGAACTAACTAATATAAACTGAAAGATAAGATTATTTTGGTCAAACTGTAAATCCATAATTTTGAATTCTTTTGGAAATAAAGTCTTCCTCACTGATTGTATCAGAGATATGGCATACACTATGTTAACACAACTGTTTAATTAAAATCGAATAAAATATTTGTATGAGATTATTGATCAAAACACGTGGCAACAATAGATAGGGTTAGCCACGTTGGTGGGGAAATGGAGTGATAGTTCTCTAGAATAAGGAAGAATTCATTTTTGGCAACTGTTTTGTTGGCATGGTATTAAGGCTTGTTTTATCCCCAACAAGGACAAGATCTGCTGTAGGAGGGTCTTGGCAGCAGGCCATATCATTATGAGGGTTATTTTTATAAAAGAGGTCTTATTGTATTGGCAAAGCTTAAGCCTCAAGCCTCTGGTGGGTAGAATCCCTTTTATTATAGTTCATATTATGAAATATTGCTTTTTTTAGTAATAAACTAGAAAGGTTCCCTATGTTGAGTTAACATAAAGATAACATCTGAAGTTGTAAATGCTTTTGCTATTTACATCTATAAAAATTATATGTTAGGGTGGAAAAGGAATAAAGAACTTGTGGATTTAGGGAGTTAAGGCCGAAAGAAACAGTGACAAGGAAAAAGGAGGCATTTGAAGGGACAGGGTAAGCACTCCAGGTACCTCTTATATAGACACCTAAGATGCGTTGTAGTTCTGGGGTCTGTATATGAGCAGATGACACCAAATGCATGTTAAAATTTTGTGTAATTAAGTGGAAAATTTTCTTTTTTCTTTAAAATGACATCCCAGAAAAATTAGAAGACTTGGGTTTGAAACCCAAGTTAATTAAAGGCTTTGAATCTTAATTTCTTCAATCAAATGTGGGCAAGTTAGATCTTTTTGGTAGAAGCTTAGTTCTTTAGACAGCAGATAGAAAAAATTTTCTACTTCCTTTCTTAAGGTGAAATTGTGAATTAGTATAATAATTGTGTGGCTTCTGATAAGATTTGTGATATAAAAAAGAATGAAGTTATCTGTTTATACTGCTATTAATAGTTACAGTTTTCACCGATAGCTCTTTATCTTTTTTCATTTGAGTATCTCTGAATTATGGTTTTAGGAAAGATTTTTTTTATTGATATTCTAGTTTTATTTCAAAGGCAGCTTAAGTGCAGCTCATGTTTTTATGCATAAATATTTGCAGTAACTCATGTAGTTAAGATTTAAATACAAAATAAACTATTTTATAGCCTTTTAGAAATAGCATCACCATAAAACTGAACCATTTTATATGACAACAAAAGATGGTGATCTTATAGATCTTGCTCTTTCTTGATGTCTCAGTAGTAGCAAATTGATATTATAAGGTAGCAGTAAGAAGGAACTGTTAATATTGCTGGAGTTTTGGTGGATTTGAAATATCTGCAGAGAGCTTACAGTTAAGGAAAAATTTATTGTGGTGTTTGTCAGCACAATTCAGAGATAAAACTCTAACATCTAAATAAAAGTTACAAAGCAGTTTACAACCTTAACAAATCAGGTCTTTTAAGAATCCCTTTTTGATATTTTTCTTCTTTTTTGTTGATTCATGTAAGACTGCTTTTGTGTCATTAGTAACTGAGCTGGTGAAATAGTTTAGCTGGTAGACATATTTTGCTGCAAAAGTCATTCCCTTTTGATCTTAACAAGATGAGCTGTAGTCATTTATTGTTAGAGTCTGTTATCTTGATGAAAGAAGAACCTTGAGTAGATTTATTTTATTACACATCAGCTTGATGTGTGAAATTACTTATGTTGTCTGTATTTACAACTGTTAATTCCCAGGAAAACAGGTGTCTTTATATTATGTATCCCACTGGTATTTATATATTAAAAAAAATGGGTTCATCAAGATGTCAAAATCTTCAATTATTTAGTGTCAATTCCATGTTTTGAAAAGTTATTAGAAGCCTGTGGATATTTAGATCATTTAGATCAGGGAATAATTTTCTGTAATGTAGAGAAAGCAGTAATTATTTTTTTAGGAATTCATGTTATTAATGAAAATGTTAGCGTTACTTGCTCTTTACAATAGCTTCATTGAGATAATTCACATACTATAAAATTTATCCTTTAAAGTGTATAATTCAGTGTTTTTCAGTTTACTCACATAGTTATGCAACCATCTTATTTAATTTTTAGAATATTTTCATTGCCTCAAAATGAAACCTTGTATCCATTAGCAGTCACTCACCATTTTCCCTTTAACTGTAGTCCATAGCAACCACTAATTTACTTTTTGGATTTTAAAGTGATGCATTGAAGGTTAAGTAAATAATAGCTTAGTACCGCTGATCCTTCATGTTAATGAAATTATATAATTAAATGCTGTATACATTAAATATTTGTAGTAATATGTTATTAAAGTTTTATTTTCCACCTATTGTAAATAATAGTTTATCATCACTGTATGCTCTAATTAAGCATACATAAATCACTAATTACCTAGTATTATTTAGTAAGATTTTGTTGATTTTACTTTTTTTTAATTTTTGTTTTGAAAATTTGAGGTACATGGTTCTTTCCTTTAACCCCAAAATTGGGATAAATACAATAAACTTGATTGTATTTTTCTTTGCTTAGAATACTTTTTCCTTCATGGTATAAATAGGTATTTAGAGAGTAGTTATAATAGAAGTAATGCTTAAAATACTTTAAAATAAACTTTGCAGTTTTTCTCAGTCTTAAAACAGACAAACAATTGGCATTCTTTACAGATCATGCCTGTTTGTTCACTAGAGCAAACTGAAGATTTTTGCTCAGTGTGCCACTTTGGGCACCTGATTATTTGAATGACCAGTGGGTTAATAGAAATATGTACTTGTTATACAAGGTTAGTCTTGTTTTGCTTCGTTTAATCCAAGGGTTGAGAGCGAGAGGTAAAGGGAATATTTTTTGAAGTTGCCACTTGTACCGAAGATTGTTAGTGTGGAGATCTGCTCTGTCATTCACCTGGGATTTAGTTCAGCTAAAAACTGTCAGAATCATCCTGAAACTGTTACTGTAAAAAACTCCAACATATGTATGAAGTGAAGAGGATGTCGTGAAGTTGGTTATATAAGATTTCTGGGAGAAAGACATGTTTAAGGAACATCACTATAAGGCTTCTCTGACTCTTCTTGGGAAGTGATAATAGAAACTGGGGTCTCCAGAAATTAAAAATAGTATAGTAATTGTTATTGTGACTATTCCTATAATAGCTATTTCACTGTCTCTGTGGTAATAAGCAATGGGGCATACCTTCAACAGCTAAGATACTAGAAGAACCCATAGGCTGAGTAGATATTCCATTCCTGAATTCATGCCTCAAGTTTCTCCTCCGGATGTATAAAAATCATAACATTGTTTTTAAGTTGTAAATACACAGAAGGCTAAAACATTGACATTGCTGGATATTGACAAGTGATACTTGGAGCCTAGATTAACTGGGCAGGTGGAAGATGACTATCATCACACATGTGGTCATCACACCACAACTTTTATTGTGGTACACAAAAATATAACCTAAATCCATGGTCTCAAGAGCATGCTTATATATAGATACACATGTTGGATTTTATAATAGCTCTCAGGGGAAGAATGGGTTTCACTTTACAAAATTTTGTTCTGCCTACAGAATTTTAAGAATAAATCTCTTGTATAATTTGATGCTCTTATGTAAAATTAAAAAAATGAAAAGCTGAGCTGTTTAAAAATCACAGAATAGCTCCTGATGAGAAGTGCTAACAATATAATCTTCTGAGTTTTTTGTTTTATGTTAAAAATTTTTTTTTCATGCCAGATTAGCTACTCCATGTATAGCCCCCCAAAGATGCATTTTATTGCTGTGTCTCACGTGCTTTTTCACTGAGTTCGAACAGGCGTTTTCTTCATGCAGACTTTCACTGCTCCCAGTTATCATGCCTGGCTTGTGTAATTGGGTAGTCATCAGAAAAAAGAAGGAGGGGGAGATTTTTTTAACCTTTGAAAGTGATATCCTTTTCAGCCTTGGCAGATCCTCAGTGTTCTATCTTTGTCTCTAAAATCCACATCGGAAATGCTAAGAGTTCCCATGTTGGAGTTAGGAGAGGTCGTTGTCAGGAGGATCCTGTAGCACTTTTCAGAAATTAGAGGGTCATCAAGCAAAACTAGGCCACATAGTCTAAGGATCAAGTGCACCCAGTAATATCACTTGGATTTGAAGATCTGCATGCTTTTAAGCTTATCTGTAATTTGGTCTGGTTTCTATTTACCTATTCAAGCCCAGCACAGTTTTTGTGGTTGCTGAAAAATACTTCACCAATATCAGTTTGCACATATAAAAGTATTTTTCTATTTTCATCTAATTTTCTTTCTAGCAGGGTGCCAGGTTTATGTATATTTGCAATAGAAGCTCCTCATTTAGCCCTACTCAGCCACTCACCTGGCACCTTCTTGTGGTACAAGGGTGTAGTGAGTGATTCTATCAATGTTTTTAGAGAATTTTATCTCTGTGTGGCAGGTGTGTGGGAAGTGTTGGCAGGTGTGGTGTTTGGAAATTGGCAGGTGTTGGGAAGGTCCATGGCCTGGTCCTTTTCTTAAAATTATATAAATATGAGTTTTTCTATATATTTAAGAAGTACTAAAATATTAAAAGATCTAACTTCGGTTTAACCCTTGTTTATTTTAATTGAATCCTTTCCCCGGTGGACTGCCCTGTTAACTCTCTCAAGCCTTGTTGATAGCACTCACAGAGAACAAACAGAATGCGCTGTATTACAATCACTATTCTCTGAAATCAGTGGGGGATGACACCACAATAAAATGAGTTATCTAGTGTAAATCTTTTAAGCATTGTTCTGATCATGGAAAGCTTTTTTTTTTTTTTTTTTGAGACAGAGTCTCACTGTGTTGCCTGGGCTAGAGTGCTGTGGCGTCAGCCTAGCTCACAGCAACCTCAAACTCCTGGGCTCAAGCCATCCTCCTGCCTCAGCCTCCCGAGTAGCTGGGACTACAGGCATGCGCCACCATGCCCGGCTAATTTTTTTTCTATATATTTTTAGTTGTCCAATTAATTTCTTTCTATTTTTAGTAGAGACGGGGCCTCACTCTTGCTCAGGCTGGTTTCGAACTCCTGAGCTCAAACAATGCACCCGCTTCGGCCTCCCAGAGAGCTAGGATTACAAGCATGAGCCACCACAACATACAACATACTTCTCTGCCTATAATATACTGAGTGTCATTTAACTCTTTGCTGTATAAGAATCATATTATGAATATCATATATTGAACTGTACTGCTCAAGGCAGATGCATGTGGAGGGCCAGAAAGGTACTGATCTAAGCAGTATATGGAAGATTGATTGCAAAAAATGGCCTTGATTATTCCCTCCCTGTATCTATGCCCCTTGCAATGTGACTCTGTAAGTCTGTTTCCTTACTTCTTGAATCTGGATTTGCCTTATAACTTACTTTGGCTAATAGAAGTGGCAGAAGTGATGGCGTGTCAGTTATGAAGCTAAGCCCTAAGAGGCCTTGTGCATTTCTGCTTATGGAACCCTTGTAGACTATGTGAGAATTAGCTTGAGCTAGCCTGCTGGATGTGTCCCCCATCTAATAGCCACCCGACCACAATATGTGGTGTGTGAGAGAGGCCATTCTGGATAAGCCAGTCTTAGCCAATCTGTCAGACTATTGCAGACTCATGAGAAAGCACAGCCAAAATGGAATTCCCAACTGACCTGTAGAGTTAAGAGCAGCAAATGCTTATTGTTTTAAGCTACTGGGTTTGGATTAGTTTGTTGTGCAGCAGTGTCAAACTTCTACATAGTGGGTGCGCTTAGAACATGTTGCTTTAGCGAGGGAAGGGGAACTTCAGAAATCAGCTCACTTTTTGGTCACTTGCTGCTTGCTTTTCTGCATTCAGAAAATTGTCCTGAATGATATTTTTGCAAAATTAGTGAATCAAAGACAAAAGTAACTTAGTTCCATTGTTGTTGGCTACCCCCAAGTGTTTGTTGAATTGAATCGCCCTCTTGCAAATAATCTTTTTCATTGTTGTTTTGGTGTCCTGTGACAATATTATTTCATCTATTATCTGTTCTGTTGATCTTATTAGAAGGGAAACAATAAAAAGTCTCCTGTCATCCTGTATCCATTTTTCAACCTTATGAATGCTCAATGTTTTGATGAAGTGTGTTAAGGATTTCCCTATTTGTTTAATCATAACACATATAGTTTTTGATCACTTATAGTATACATAGATACTGTGCCAAGGGCTTTTGTGAGCTTACTGTCTAGGAAGATACTGACTAGCAAACAGCAAATTAAAATACAGTGGGCCTGGGCATGGTGGCTCACACCTGTAATCCTTGCATTTTGGGAGGCCGAGGCAGTAGGATCACTTGAGGTTGAGAGTTTGAGACTAGCCTGAGCAACAGTGAGACCCTGTGTCTACTAAAAATAGAAAAAATTAGCTGAGCATGGTGGTGTGTGCCTGTAGTTCCAGCTACTCGGGAGGCTGAGGCAGGAGGATAGCTTGAGCCCAGGAGTTTGAGGTTGCAGTGAGCTATGATGACACCACTGCACTCTAGCTGGGGCAACAGAGTAACACTCTGTCTCAAAAAAATAGAAAAAATAATAAATAAATAAAAATACAGTGAGAGGAATTCCTATGATAGGAACATATAAGAGGAAGCAGCTGAGGGATCAGTAGGTCCCCTGAAGAAATGATGTAACTAAAGAATGAGTGGGAATTAGCCAGAAAAAGGGAACAGAAATAGCATTTTATGCATGGGAAATGTATGTAGAAAGACTTAAAGACAAGATAAATGGTTGAGTATGGCTAGAAATGTAGAATAAGTAGGGACTGTTGGCAAGAGATCAGTCCAGAGTATAATTAGAAACTAGATCATGCAAAATGCTATAAGACGTATTATTGTGGAGGGGAGATTGGAGGGAAGCAAGACTAGAGGCAGGAAGGCCAATTAGGAAGTTTTGCAGTAATTTATGCTAGAGGTGGTAGGACCATAAATCGGGGTGCTACCATAAATTGGGATGAAGAGAAGTAGATTAATTCAAGTAAAAAGGCAAAATTGACAGAACACAGAGACTGACTAAATGGTCAGCATAATAGAGAGGAGTCAGAGATGATAGTTTGGGCAACTGGCTAGATGGTTTACTGAGGTAGAGGAAGGGACATTACAGGAGGAGTGGGATTTGGGAAGAAGACAATTTAATTTTAAAGTGTTAAGTTCGAAATACATGCGAAACTTTTTTTTTTTTTGAGACAGAGTCTTACTCTGTTGCCAGGGCTAGAGTGCTGTGGCGTCAGCCTGCCTCACAGCAACCTCAAACTCCTGGGCTCAAGCAATCCTCCTGCCTCAGCCTCCCAAGTAGCTGGGACTACAGGCATGCACTACCATGCCTGGCTAACTTTTTCTATATATATTTTAGTCGTCCAGCTAATTTCTTTCTATTTTTTTTTTTTTTTTCAGTAGAGACGGGGTCTTGCTCTTGCTCAGGCTGGTCTCGAACTCCTGAGCTCAAACAATCTGCCTGCCTTGGCCTCCCAGAGTGCTAGGATTACAGGCATGAGCCACTGCGCCCGGCCACGTGTGAAACTTTTAAGAAGTATCAAGAGACAGCTAGTTTTTTGTCTCTGAAACTCAGAAAATACCTATTCTGGAGATATAGCTTCGAGAGTCATGAGTATATGGTAATTGAAACCATGGAAGGGATGAGATCAACCAGGCAGGCGGCTCTTCACTTTTGGCAAAAGGACTCAGTACTGAACCATGAGGAAATGACAATATTTAAGAGAGTAGTCCATAAAGAGCACCGAGTAAGATCAACCAGAGAAACAGGAGGAAAACTAAGAGAGTGTAGTGTAACAGAACTAAGAGAATGCGTTGAGGATATGAGAATGGTTATCAGGATCAAAGGCTGCTTTGAGGTCAAGTAAAGTGAGGTCCAAAGAATGTCCTTTGATTTTAGGAACATGGACATACCCTTTGTTTCTGAGTACAAGTTTTTCCCTCCATTTAGAATATTCTTTACCCCTTTTTGTACTTACTGAACTCTCAGTCTTCTTTCAAGATGTTTCTCAAATGTCCCCTTTTCTTTTTTTTTTATTTCAGCATATTATGGGGGTACAGATGATTAGGTTATATATGATGCCCTTCCCCCCTCCCCAAGTCCGAGCTTCAAGCGTGTCCATCCCCCGGGAGGTGTGCATCGCACTCATTGTTTGTGCATATGCCCGTCCCCTCCTCCCCCCTCCCCCTGCCCAACATCCAATAAATGTTATTCTTATATGTGCACTTAAGTGTTGATCAGTTAATACCAATTCGATGGTGAGTACATGAGGTGCTTGTTTTTCCATTCTTGGGATACCTCACTTAGTAGAATGTGTTCCAGCACTTTCCAGGAGAATACAAGAGGTGCTATATCTCCGTTGTTTCTTAAAGCTGAATAGTACTCCATGGTATACATATACCACAGTTTATTAATCCACTCATGTATTGATGGACATTTGGGTTGTCTCTACATCTTTGCAATTGCGAATTGTGCTGTTATGACATTCGAGTGCAGGTGTCTTTTTCATAGAGCGACTTTTGTTCTTTTGGGTAGATGCCCGGTAATGGGATTGCTGGATCAAATGGTAGTTCTACTTGTATCTCTTTAAAGTATCTCCATATTGCTTTCCACAGAGGTTGCACTAGTTTGCAGTCCCGCCAGCAGTGTATGAGTGTTCCTATCTCTCCACATCCACGCCAACATTTATTTTCCCCTTTTCAATGAAGCCTTTTCCCAGCAAAATTATTTTCTTGCACTAGTCTCACAGCTATCATAGCATATATAAAATTCTCATAAATGATTTTGGGTACATCTCTGTGCCCTGACAAGATAGTGAATTCCTGAATTCACCAAGTTTGTATTAATTTTTTTAGGATTAATTTATTAATCTTGTGTACTCGTCTTTTTATTCACATTCCACACAGTGGTTGGCAAGTAGGTCGGTAGTGCTTAAAATGTGTTTGTGGATTTGACTGCTAGATTTTGAATATGGTCCTAGGCAAAAGCAACGTTTAAAATTGCATATTAAAATTCACTTCAAAACCAAAATTTCTAAGTAGTGCTGCCTGTTGGATGAACTCTATCCTATGCTTATTTCTGTAATAACATTCATAATACAAATTACATCCTATTTCATAATATGCATTATTATTATTTAACGTAGGAGAAGGGGGTGGGGTATGTAGGTAACTTTTGATAATTGGCCAGGAATAGACAAGCCTTGTAACTTCTGGATCCAGAATGATCTTTCAGGAAGGTGCCAAAATATGTGAGTCAGTGAAGGAGTCTGTTGTTGCCTAGAGGTTAGGAATACATTTGATAACCTCTACAGGATTATTGTAAGCCCATGTACCCATTTGTGTTAAGTACATTGACTCTCTTTCTGTTGAATAATTAGGTTACCTCCATGGGTTTACAGTGGAAGAGAGTTACTCTTAAAATCCATTGGAGTGTACTGGGATAGTGGTTACCTTTGACTCAGCATGCAACACTCATGATGTTGAGTGAAAAAAAGCATATATGCGCCTTATGTTTTTGGTTGTAACGTTGAAAATTGGTAACATTCCTTCTCCCTACCTCTTGGTAATTTAAGTGTACTTAATTTATTTAAATTCTTCTTTTCTACACCTTTTCCGATATTTTATTGCAGGGATTAATGGGACTTGATTATTTGTTGTGCTTCTGTGTAAAGAATATTCAGAATTACAGGAGCAAAAAGAATGACCTCTGCAGTCATCTGTGGTCAGAAAAACAAAAAGCTAAGGAGTTGTTAAGATCTGGTTTATGGAGTTTAATGATTGTCTTAGGTAACAGGAGCAAGGACCTGCTGAGGTTAAGTAAGGATTTCTAATTCCCATGAAAGCCAAAAGGAGAAGCCAGTGATAACAGCTTCAGAAACCACCCATAAGTAAATTGCTGGGCTGAAGAATTACGTCCTGTCACTGAAATATGTGTAAAATTATATGTAAAGGTCAAGAGAGCAGCATTAATATGCATAACCAGATTCCAACACTAGTAGGCAATCCCTTCACTTAGGCGTAAAATGAGATAGTTGAACAGTGTAGGAGAAGAAAGCTGTGTAAGCCTGTGTTGTGTAATTCATTTAGTGTTATGACTGTTGAGGTGGGACTGGGAAAGCCTTGCACCACTAAGAAAGAGGCTACTGGATGTATGTGGTCTGTGAGAGCCCTGAGAAGCTGGTGTACCTCTGCTGAGCATCATAACCAGTTCTGCTCAGTTGATTGAGCTGGAGTCTTAGGAATTATTCTTGATATTAATAACTCTGTTTCTTTTAACCCTACTTTCACCAGGCCTGTGAATTCTACCTCTAAAAATACATATTGAATCAATTTACTTCTCTCACTATTAAATATTATTTGAATAGTGAATGACTGCATCAATTGCCCAAGTTCAAATCACCATCGGTTCTCAGCAGATCTTTCACTTCCCTTCCCGCTTGCCCCCACTCCCAACTTAAAACCTCTAGGCTTTGGGCTAATATCCAAAATGTTTATTACTTCCTTCATCATAGTGCATAATCTAGTCCTGGCTCTGTTTATTTCATCACAGCAACTGGTTTTCTGGTCCTCCAAATAAATCAAACTCATTCCCATCTCTTGGCTTTAGCACCCTCTTCCTGGAATGCTCTTATTTCCACTCTTCTGACAAACTTTACTTCCTCAGCAATACCTTCCTCAGTCTAAATTAAGTTTCTCTGTTATGCTTTTCTGAAATTCTTGCACTGTTCTTTCACACGCACTTGTTAGAGCTGGGAGTTATGTAAGCTAATCTGTGAGTCTTTTCTCCTGAGATTTATTCTGCTGCTTTGAAAGCTCAGGAAACTGTCCCGTCTTCTCTTCTTATGGGCATGCTCCTGCAGTTCTCCCCTTTCTCCAAGTCACCATCCTCCTTTACTGGCTCATTTCAATCAACTTACTAATATATGCTTCTGTAGCTCTCATTAAACAGTAAGAATAACAAAAAGCCCCCTTTCACTCTACATTCTCCTTCAGTTACTGCCTCTTTAATTTTTTTTTTCTGTTCTCCGACAGCAAAACTTCCAAAGTGAGTTGGTTATCTGCAGTCTCTGCCTCATTCCTTCTCTGTCATTCACCCCACAGCCTATTTCAGTTAAGTTTCGATTCACACCATTCCACCGAAAGTACCATGTTCAAAGTTCTCAATGACCTTCGTTTTGTCAAATTACTGGTTCGCTTTCTCTCCTTTCCTAACTTGACCTCTGAGCAACCCTCAACACAGTGGACCATTCCTTCTTGAAACACTCTTTCCTCTTGGCTTTTGTGACTGTTTAATGTGGTTTTCCAGGATGCAGGTGCTGGGATGGAGAGAGGCTGGCAAGAGGCTTATTGAGGGGAGGGGATTGCCTGGGAAAGATACAAAGGGAAGGAAGCAAGATTGGTCACACCTTCAGACCAAGATCTAACACCTGTGAACAGTGAGTGAGGAGGAAGCAGGACTGGGCAGGGAAAACCTCAGACCATGATGAAGTTCTAACAAAGTCTCTGACAACTCCACTGGGAACTCTGAAGCAAAGGTTGCTTATTAGAGACAACCCATGTTAGACAGACTTGGCCAGGCCATGCTACCCAAGGTGTGCTCAGTCATTGCTGAGAAAGAGTATGTCCTTGCATCAAAAGCTAAGCAGAGCCTGAGACTGTTAACAGCTGAAGGTTGTCAGTTATGGGCACTCCTTACAATTAAATGGCAAGTTGTTTCCTGAAGGGAGGTCCTAGCAGCACGCCTCCCTCCATGGCTTGCCCCAGTGACTGCACGTTTCATTGTCTTTCCCCTATTTTAGTAATCACTACTTGTCGGTTTCCTTTGCTTCCTTTTTATCCTGTGCTCAACCTGTTAAAGTTAGACTGTGTCAGGGTTCGATCCTGGACTCTCCCCTCATTTGTATGCTCTTCCTAAGTCCCATGGTTTTAAATACCACCTCTATGCCTGACTCCTAGCTTTATGTCTCTAGTTCTGCCCTCTCCACTGAATGCCAGACTCATATATCCAACAGCCTGCTGGGTAACTCCTCTTTGGATGTCTCACAGGTACCTTGCATTATATGACCAAAATAGAACTCTTGGTTTTTTACCCCAAACCTGCAGCTCTCTGTTTTCCTCCATTTCAATAAACAACACTACACTTACCAATATAGTTGCTCAGACTGGAGATGTGAGAGTCATTGTTGACTTTTCTTTCCTTTGTCCTTTCACACTGAATCCCTCAGCTAGTCTTATCTATTCTACCTCTAACATATAACACTTATTTGTCCATTTCTCTCCCTCTCCGCAGTAACCCATGCTGTCCAAGCCATCATAATCTCTCATGTGGACTCTGCAGTAGTCTCTTAACTGGACTCCTTGCTTTCTTTTTGCTGTTCCAGAATTCTCTAGAATGAAAGCTCTATGAGGGCAAGGGCTTTACCTGTCCTATTCACTGCTATATTCACAGTGCCCACAATACTATCTGGTATATAGTGGATACTTATTAAATGTTTGTTGAATGAATGAATGAGTGAATGAAAGAATGAATCAGTTCTCCACTTGGATTTATAATATAAATCAGATTATGTTCTTTCCTTGCTGTGACTTAATAAGAAATACGCATTTGGTTTCTGTCCCTGGTTTCTGACACTGAGCTCCTAAAACCCTTGTAATTTCCCAAATGATGGGATGATAGAAGTGTCTTATAAAGAGCTCTTAAATCTCTTGGAATTTTCTGGGTGATAGGAGCATCCTTTCTAATGAGGTGACTCTTGGTTACCTTCTGGATAGTTTCAGCATGGGGACCAGTTACCAGAGGATTAAGCCGTAATTAGACATTTAGAACTTTCAGCTCCACCCCATTCCCAGGGAAGGAAGAGGTGCTGAAAATTGAATTAATAATTTCTTATGCCTATGTGATGAAGCCACCATTAAAAAAAAAAAATCCCTAAACCACAGGGTTTGGAGAGTTTCGGGTTGGTAAATACATCCACATGCCAGGAGGGCGGTGCACCCTAAATCCACAGACACAGAAGCTCCTGTGCTCAGGACCCTTCCAGACCTGACCCTACATACCTCTTCATGTAGCTGTTCATTTGTATCCTTGGTAAATGTAAGCAAAGTGTTTCTCTGAGTTCTGTGAGCCCTGATAGTAAATTATTGTGTCAAACCTGAGGAGGAGGGTGTGGGAACCCCTGATTGTAGCAAAGTCAGTTAGAAGTACTAGAGGCCCCGGACTTGAGATTGGCATCTGAAGTGAGGGCCGTCTTGTGGGACAGAGGAATTAACTTGTGGGGTATGATGCTACCTCCAGGCAGAAAGTGTCAGAATTGAATTGAATTGTAGGACACCCAGTTGGTACCCACTGAAGAATTTATTAATTGTTGGTGTGGAAAAAACCCTCATATTTTGTGTCAGAAGTGTTGTTAGTATAGAAAAACAGGGTTTGGTTTTTGGTTTTTTGTTTTCTTCTTGTACCTGCTTAAAACTCAGTGGTTTACCAATCTAGAAAAGAATGCTAAGCCGGGTGCGGTGGCTCATGCCTGTAATCGTATCACTCTGGGAGGCTGAAGCAGGAGGATTGCTCGGGGTAAGGAGTTCAAGACCAGCCTGAGCAAGAGTGAGACCCTGTCTCTACTAAAAATAGAAAAGAAATTAGCTGGACAACTAAAAATATATAGAAAAAATTAGCCAGGCATGGTGGTGCATGCCTGTAGTCCCAGCTACTCGAGAGGCTGAGGCAGAAGAATTGCTTAAGCCCAACCCAGAAGTTTGAGGTTGCTGTGAGCTAGGCTGACACCATAGCACTCTATTCCAGGCAATAGAGCGAGACTCTGTCTCAAAAAAAAAAAAAAAAAAAAAATTCTACATCTGGCTCCTAACTACTTCACTGACCTTATCTCATATTACGCTATGCTCCAACCACACCTTATCTCCATTTCTTACACCAAGCTCTTTCCCACTTAGTAACTGTCACTTGTTGGTCCCTTTTCCTGGTGTGCTCTAAGGCTAGTTATATCTCCTGATCAGTTAGGTCTCAACTCCAGAATGTCATAGCTTCAGAGATACCTTCCCTGGCTGCTGTATGTAATTTAGCACCTTGCCCCTGATTTTTGTCACATACCTATATCTGATTTCTTCACACCGATTAACCTAATCAGCTATTTAGTCTCTAAACTTTATTGTGACTTCGGGCAATAAAACAACTTGGCTCTTTTCAACTTTTAATTAATTCCTAGCTAGCCCTTCATTCCAGCTCTATCAAACAATCCTTTCTTACCCTCTAGTGTATCTAAAGTAAAGAAGCCAAAGTAACTGGACCAGATCCCAGAAAATTGAATTTAGATTAAGATCATTTTAGGAAGATCCTTGGGTGTTATGCCATAAGTATTTGGAACTCTGCCTTCTGAACTCTCAGAAGCTTCCTCCAGAGAGTGACATCATCAAATTTATTTTTATTTTTGTGATAAAAGGTCATTTTTATGACAAGATAAAGAAGAGCCAGGCTAAAGACAGGGAGCTCAGCTCAGTCACAAGGTTAGTTCTAGAGTCTAGACAACAGGAAGGATAGTCCAATCCAGGGAACTGGTGAAAGGCACCGATGTTTAGCATGTTTCATAATAGTATTCATCAGAACTTATCATCTGATCAGATGTTCATTCAGTTGTGAGTTATTGACACTTATTCCACGTAGCCTGGTCTACATTCTAGGGAACGCTAGCGAACAAGGTAGCTCTGAATATATTTGGGGAGAAAGACACTAATCAATTGACAATTATGGTTTATAAACAATCCTTTGAAGCGAACAGGGCAAAATAGTGTAGGATGCTGTTGCTGCTGCTAATAAAATAACAATAATAATAATTAGAGTAGAGAGAGGTCAGGGAAGACTTTCCCAAGGAAAAAGTTTTAATTGAGAATGGAGGAGGAAAGAGAAACAACTATGAGGCAAAACGATGTTCTAGACAAAAGGCTACATGGGCACTGTGAGGATGGAGAGCAAAGAGTCAGGACGAATGAGATCACTTCCTTGAGCAGTTGCATTAATGCTGATTCTCCCCAAATGAGACATGGAAGGTAGGAGGAAAAGCCAGTCTGAGGAGAAAGATACTGCATTCTGTTTTTGACATACTGAGTTCTAGTTGCCTGCAGGAAAATCACATGTCTAGTTGATAGTTGGAAATGTAGAATTGCAGCCCAGGCAATAGATAGATCCATGGATAGTAAACTTAGGCCTGTGTCATTACACAGGTGGCATTTGAACCCATAGGGATTCGTGTAATTACTTTAGAACACTGAGAAACACCAGCTTTTTAAAGGCAAAAGTCAGATGCAGTTCAGCAGAAAAGATGGGAAAACTCAGTGGCAGAGGTGGAAAAGGCTTCAAGGAAAAGATAGGTCAAGGATGCTTGTAACTATTGTATTTGGCAGCCAGGGTGTCATTGCTGGTCTCACAGAATTTAGTTTCAGTAAAGTGGCAGAGAAAAAAAAGGCTGCATGGAAAACATGAAAGAAATGTTGGTAGAGAAGGAAAGAGGTGCAGAGAGGTGGAAATAATGGAAGAATTGTTAAGGTGCATGGCTATAGGCAGAGTGGAGAGGAAGAATGAAGCTAATGCTTTGGATAATTATAAACATGTCAACATTTTATAGTTTTTGCTTTGTCTTTTTTTGGGCTTTGTACCAGAGTACTGTCATTTTATTTTATAGCTCTAAGTGTAGCAAACCCACTGTTAGTGGAGACCACAGGAATGGAAGAAAGTTGTAGAGTAGCAGTATAATCAACATGTGGAAGCAGTCTTCCAGTAGTTAACCATTCAGCTGAAATTGTACCCTATTTATGAAATTTTAATTACATACTTACTGATTTCTTGGCAGTGTACTTAATGGTTCTTAATTTTATTGAAAATCAAAGCAAGTTTGTGTTATTTTTATTATTTAATGATTAAGATGTAATAACATTTGGGGTAATGTTCTTCCTATAATTAAATGCCTTCAATTCAGTAAACTTATTTGATTCTGTACTCAAGGAGTTCACAGCATGCTATGGAAGAGAAAAATGCACAATGTAAAATGTAATATGGTATGACAAGTTTTATAGGAGGAGCGTAACACACCCAGCCCCATAGAAGCGCAGAAAAAGTAATACATTTAGCTTGCAGAAGTCAGGAAGTGCTTTCACAGGTGGGCTCTGACCTGAACCTGACTCATGTTCTTCCACATACTGTGTTCTCATTTAAATAGACTACTTGAGATTATAATTTTTCTGTATAATTTTAACCCTGATATTGCTATTAAATTCTGTTTCTCTAATTCTTAGTGTGTTTCTCCAAACTCTGTGTTCCCTGAAAGCACAAAATTAAGGGAGATATTGGAATGAAGGAATAAGCAAATGAATCAAGGCATGTAGCCAGACTAATAGCTTCAGAAGGATGTGTATTTTTGTCTGTTTTGTTTAGTCCTTTATTCCCAGCACTTAGAGTAGTACTTGGCATATTACTAGTTCCATAAATACTTTTTGATTGAATAGAAGGAAGAGGGAGGGAGGGAGAGAAGGAAAAGAGGAAATTTTTAATGTATTCACTTCTGGAAGAGTAAAGAAAAGAAAAATGACACAAAAATCCAATTATGACAGTGAACAATTTTAGAAAAATTAAACATTTAAAATGAAGATTTGATTAGAGTTTGAAAAAAATTGAAATCCAGTGTATTTAACTGTTACCTGTTTCATTATTGTGAATAATCCAACACAGTATCGTTTTTTTTCCTTAAAGCTTTCAGTAGGTCGGGGACCCACGATGGAATTTTTGCAACAAACAACAGCTTTTATAAACAAGAAATCCTTCATTTTATAGTATGGTTTTCTAAGATCATTTTCACCTTGTCTTCGGTTTCTTCTGTTTTGTATTTCTGTAATGCTCCATTTTAATTTTGTTGTCCTAGGATTTTCAGATAATATATTTAAAAATTAGTGGATTTTATTCTACCTTGTGATTCTTTAGAGGTCATGCTTTTCTTCTTGAAAAAACATGTACTGCTCAAAAATTAGTATCTTATCTGTGGTATGCCCAAGATAATATACAACTTATAAATATGGAATTATAGTATCCATAAAAACTCATAAATTCCTAATATCAACATATGTAGTAATGAAACTGCTTTATCATTTTATCTATTTAATGAATTCAGTTAATTTTAGTTTTTTTCACAGCTCTGTTCTTAATTTTCCACTCTACACATGTGAATCAAATTAAGATAGTTTATTTGGAAGCTGTTTTGCCAAGCATCTATGGAAAGCTTCTTTGGCTTACATTTCGAAATTTTTTTCCTTTGTCTTTGGCCAATAGCTCAACCCCTTTGGTGTCCCATCTGCTTAACACACGACAACTATGGCATATTTCCATTTACCTAGGTCAGAAAATGAAGATGCCTTCAAGTCAGTCTGTATATTACCTGCCATTGCTGAGGGTCCAATACAGTGTAAAATGGAAAGTTTTATTTTTGTTTTTCCCAGGGATCGATGCAATTAAACCATTACTGTGAAATGCCCTTCACTGAATTTTAGGTGTTACTTAACTTTCAGAACACATAAGGGCTCACCTCAAGGGAGTAGCATGTCATTACACTTCACTATTACTTCATCACTCACCGTATTAAGTTCTCATGATTATACCAGTGATTTGTTTTGTTTTTTGACTGATGACTCTTTACTTAGCTTTCCTTTGAGAGACTAAACTGGTCTAGGGCAGATCTTACTTTTGGAAGTTCAAAGAATTAAGTTTTTCTCCAGTATAGCAAATATACCTATGAATTAGGAAAGTAACTCCTTTTTTCTTAAACACAAATCATTATCAGTTCAAAACAGTACTATTTATTTTTTCTCTTGATTTGTTAATTTGTTTGCTTATTTGTTTTCATGCACCTTACTTCATTCCAAAAAGAATTTAGAAGAATCTCAAAATAATAACTGTAACACAAGCTTATAAAAATGAAGCATCAGGGCCATGGGAAAGTAAGTGTAAAGGGTTAAAGTTAGTTCACAAAAACTTATTAGGAGAAGGTTTTGCCGCTTAGTGGTAAAGTTAGCTTGTAGATTCAGCTCCAAACTTACTAGCGACTGGAACAGAGATAGAGACATGCTCAGTTAAAAGAGTCCCAGGATCCCTAAGAGGAAGAAATAGACCTTTTCCTTTCAATAAATAGAGTGTGAAAGAAAAACTTCCCAGGGACTGTCATTGGTTGATACAGGCAATATCCGTAACAATAAACACAACAGTAAATTTTATAATAATTGGGCATTTGCTATGGACAAGATACTGTGCTAAGTGTTTCATGTATATTTTCTCATTCAATTCTTTAAAATAACTGTGTGTAGTAAGTATTTTTTTCAGATTAGGAAACTGAGAAACTGAGAGGTTAAGTGACTTATTCACGACCACACAGTAAGTCGGAAGACAGGAGTTAAAAACAGGCAAATCTGATTTTATTGTCCTCACCCTTTATCATTTTTCTGTACTATATTCATGTTGCTATTTTTTGTACACCCCTCAATGCAAGTCAAAGCAGAACCTAAAAATGTAATTCAAGAAAGGTCATTCCAAGAGGAGATCTAAGCAATGCAGTCTAAATATAAAATCATCTCTCTGAAGGTCTTACTTGGGCAGAAGTTAAGATTACCTAGAGCTGTTTTTTTAATCTTTATTTGGTCTTTTTGATGACGTAAGGCAGCGGTCCCCAATCTTTTTGGCTCCAGGGACTGGTTTCATGGAACACAATTTTTCCACGGACTGGGGAATGTCGGGAGGGGGATGATTTAAACATGTTACATTTATTGTGCAGTCAAACTTCTCTGCTAATGATAATCTGTATTTGCAGCCGCTCCCTGGCACTGGCATCATCGCCTCAGCTCCACCTCAGATAATCAGGCATTAGATTCTCATAAGGAGCGGGCAACCTAGATCCCTCACATGCAGTTTACAGTAGGTCGTGCTCCTCTGAGAATCTCACGCCTCTGCTGATCTGACAGGAGGTGGAGCTTATGTGGTGATGCAAGAAATGGGGAGTGGCTATAAATACAGGTGAAACTTCGCTTGCCTGGCTGCTCACCTCCTGCTGTGTGGCCTGGTTCCTAACTGATACCAGTCAGTGGCCAGGCAGTTGGGGACCACAGATCTAAGGGGAATCTACAGACCTTCTTGCAAAAAATATACATACATACTATTTTAGGCAACTCATGAACTCCCTCACATAAAATTAAAAAAATTATACACAGATCTAGAGTTAGGCAGCAGAGAGACTAAAGCTTTGAGTTTACTCTGCTAAATATTAAGTATGTCAAATGGGGACAGGTTCTTTTGCTTTAACTGGCCGCTGAATAATTTAGGTGGCATGTCCCTTCTTAAGGCCTCAGTCGGGAGATATTTTACTAACTTCCAAATCCTAGATCTCACAGTACCTCAGACAACTTTGCGGACGGCGGTGCGGGGAAGTATATGAAAACTTTAAAAAAAAATCTAAAGCAGTATCTGCCTTACTAGAATGTTTGACATTTGATGGTCTCCTACTCAGTTATAGCATGGATTCTTTTAGCAGTTGTATTCTGTTCTTCATTTCTCCTGGACTAAATTTATTTTAGTCCACTTTATTTAGACTAATTAACTATAGGGATAGATAGAAACTAAACTATGAAATAAAGCCTTTTAATATTTTAGTAAGACATGTAGTGAATTACAGTCCCTGGAAACTAAACTAACAATGCTATAGTAATACTTTTCAAAGTCCCTCTATCAGATGTCTAGCAATGTAACCCAAGAATGTTCTGCTTACTTAGCAGTGCCTGGCCCAATTTTATACAATGATTATACAACCAGAGATTCACACATAATTAACCTTTAGGTATTAAGGTAAAGGTAAGTGCTCTACAACCGGATTAACCTCGATTAGGTAACTCTGCCACTATTAACTGTGCAACCATGGACAGACTGTGTAACTTCTCACAAATCATCTGTAAAATGGGGATGATAAAGGTACCCATCTCATAATGGTGAGCTCAAGATCAGATAATGTGTGTAAAGTCCTTAACATAGTGCTGGTATAATAGAGACCTGATAAATGTTTAGCTTTTATTAATATTATTGTACTTAAACAGTAATGCTGCAGGCAAATGACATCTCTTTATGCTTGGTGTAATTGTAAAGGCCTTACATAACTGGAAATCAAGTGGAGAGTGTGCTGATTTCAACCTCTGTTTTCATCATGGGCTATCCTCTTGTGCAGCAAGCACTTCCTTAGCTTGTCCCCACCAGTGCCTTTTCTCAAATAGCCTGTTTCTGATGGCTTAGATGGTTCCATTTGCTCTATTGATCCTAGGAGTTCATAGCCTCTGTGCAAGGTTTTAAACTATGTTACGGTGCATTTTAAAACTCGAGTTTTGAAACCTTTTCTGATCCACCTTGTTTATTTCCCCATTTGAACTCTGTGCCTCAGCTATTGCTGATTCTTCTCCTACATGCTGCTACTCCTCTACACACAGAAAAATTT
The DNA here is from genome assembly GCA_004363605.1 of Indri indri. Classification (NCBI taxonomy): domain Eukaryota; kingdom Metazoa; phylum Chordata; class Mammalia; order Primates; family Indriidae; genus Indri; species Indri indri. Next base: position 90,029 of record RJWJ010001453.1, read on the forward strand.
ATCCCCTTGGAGATATTGAAGAGACTAGAACTGAGTTTATTCAGGAGAAAATGCCTAGCTTATGAACAAATGTGTCACAGGTCTGGGGATGTGGAGAAAGTGTAAGGAATGTGAGACAGAGACAGGCAATCACAGTAGGTGGAATCCCTTATATTTGTGTCCTTTTGAAAATGTTTTCTCATTCATTATCTTCATTGAGAGATGAAAAGTTGGTTATTTTGTTAAATAGGACTACATTTTTGTAACATAATATACTTTACGGTTGCAAGACTTTCAGGTAACTCCTTATGCCTAAAAGATGCAAAATACAAATAATATTTATCTTTATTTTGCATCAGTTTTTTATAGACATGAAAATTTTGCAGCATTCTTTCTCAACTGAAAGTAGTACTTGAACCATCAATATTTATAGCATATAAATCCAAAATTGTTATGGCCTTACCTGTTTTGTGGATACATGTAGATAAGACTATGAACCATGAGGTAGATAGTAATGTGCCTTGACAGCAGGTCCATTAGTTGATTATTCCATTCAACTGAATGTTGATGTTAATTATTACTTAATCCTTTTGTGCCTTTTATCTCTACAAAATTGAGAAAATAATAGTACCTTCTTCAGAGGGAGTTGTAAATGATAAAGTGCTTAGAACAGTGCCTGCTTCATTATGAGTGCTTAAATGTTACCTCGTTATTATGAGTCCAAATCTTAGCTCTTATTTAGATTATTAGTCCAGTATTCTGAATTCATTTTCAAACACATTTTGGCATTTCATGATTTCTGGGAATAATCCTCCAAGTACACGGTTCTGTTGTAGATTAATTTGTTGGAGATAATGAAAAGGTTTACTATTTTTAGTGTAAACTTCTAATATAACATTGACTGCACTACTTAGCTCTACAACTTGATTAAGCATTGTTTAACTTTTCAGTCGGGAAAAACCACCCATTCCCTTTCAGAAGATGAGTATTTATCTCATTTTCAAATTTGCACTGAATCACTCTTTGGCACATATAATTTTATTTTTTTAATCTGTTTTGCAGATGTGGAATCTGCTGCTTTTAAACTTGGTTGGTTGAGTGAAAATTTTGTGTATGTATTTTATTTCAGAGGCATTAAAAAATAATGATAGCTGTAATCATGTTAAACTTTAGCAGTATGTTGGGAAGCCTGCCTGCACCTGCTGATACCCAGGGAGAAGTTGGTCCAGAAGCACTAGTGAGCCTTGGCAGCATCTGTAGTAAAGGAGTGGGCAGAGGCAGATTTCTGTAAGATTTTTCATACCCACTTTATCCTGTGCTGGCCACCACAGTCTCTTTCCTCTGCCTCTGTATCTCCCATTCCCCACCTCCACCCACTGTGGTCTGCTTTGCTCTTGTCAGCAGGTAGTGACACAGCATTACTTCTTAACATCGGTAAAACAGTCATCTGTAATTATAGGCATACTACGTCTTTCTCCACATTTTAAGGCCAAATCCACATATGATTTCTTATCTTGATGCATGTTTTAAGAGTAATTAATTAGAGAAATAGAACTAATAACTTGCCTGATGCCCCAGATGGATTTTGTTGTGAGTTTCCCACTCCCCAGTCAAGTACGACAAAGAAATGTAGTTGGAAAATTACAAAATTCTTCTGTCTGTTCTCAGAGCCTCTCCAGAAGAGTTGATTTCCATCAGTGACTTCTTCATTTTCATTTCCAATTGGCCAGAAATATATACCAACAGAAACACTGGATCTTTACCATTTTAATTTCATTTTTTAATGTATTTCTGTCTTCTCAAATTCTCCATTTATGTGAATAACAGCATCATTCTCCTATTAATTCAATACCTCTGTGGGACATTGTCTTCATTCCTTCTTGGCTCTGTGCTCTGGGTGAGGCTCTGTTACTGGAGCATCATTCCAGGCTGACTTTGGTGCACACCACTTACGCAGGAGGGCAGTTCATGCCTGCCCATCATGAGCCCGCACCCCTTATTGGTGTTGATTCCCTGTTGCCTTTCTAAGGTTTACGGAGTACTGTGCACCCTTCCTAACTGGGCTTGTAAAGCCTTAGCCAACCTAGTCCTAGCCTGTTTCCACCTTCATCTCCAGATATGTGTACATGACACACACACTGACATACATACACACACACACACACACACGCACACACACACACACACACACACTGCAACTATATCAGATTATTTACCATTCCTTTCAGGACTTTAATAGTTCATGATTTTCCATCTGCCATAAACTCTCTCCAAATCTGTCTTTCAACCCCTTCGTACCATTTAGGAGCCAAATCAAATGTTGCATCCTCTCGCTAGCCTCTCTTCCTCAGTTCCATTCCTCTTCCTCTTAGCCAGATTTTATCGATTCCTATCTGTATGTAAATAGCATTTTATGCATGACCACTCATCACCTGCTGTCTCTCCCTCATTGCATCTCATTCCTAATTCCATAGCATTCTTACTTCTGCCCTATCATTCTACCGAAGTTGATTTTGCTGAAGTCATCTGTGATCTCTAGTCTATTAAGTCTCGTGAAGGCCTTTCAGGTTTTTGTTTCTTTGGTTGTTTTTTTTGTTTGTTTTTTTTAGGATTGAAGGCCAAAATTCAATCCTAAAAAATTGCAATTGTTAATTTCTCTTTGGTTTGACACTCTTGATCACACCTTCCTTTTAAGCATTCTCCTTTAGCTTCCTAACACTGCCCCTCTCCTCTTACCTCTTTCTTGTCTCCTATATAGCTCCTTTTCATTTTTGCTCTCTGTTCTCTAAATGACTGTTCCACAAGGGTCTACCTTTGAAGTTCCCACAGTTTTATATCTCCGTCTACATTCTAATGACTGCTAATTGTATTTCTTTTCACCTAGACCCTATTTAACAAGACTCTCTACCTGGATATCACACAGTTACCTGAACCTTACCTGCTATTACCTCCTTTACCAAAATTATCTTTTGTCTCACACCATACCTTCCACAGGCCTGCCTCACTGGGTAGCACTGCCACTGTAGCCCACCTCAAAGTTATTTTTTCTTCTCACTTTCCCTGTTCCATTTCATTAATACAGGTTGTGATCATTTCTCACCTCAACTTTCTAACCTACATACTTGTCCCCTCCAAGGAGTCTTCTCCACGGCCATCCAAGTGGTTTTCTAAAACACAAGTCTGATTATGTAATTTAAGTCACTCCTCTATTTAGTGGCTCCATAGTCTCCTAGAGTATAAAGCCTCTAATCCCAACAAATCTTAGAGGATACCCTTAACAATCTGGTACTCGCCAATAATTTTTACAATCTCATCTTCCGCTTACGTCCACTGTGCACTTCATCTTCTTGTCAAAGCAAAGTACTTTTGTTCCTAGATAGACTGTGCTTTTTCAAGCCCTCTTATCTTTGCATCTTTTACACCAATTTCTAGGATTCACTCTTATCCCCATCTGCACTCCCACCCCAACCTGTGAATTTTACCCACAGAATCTTAGCTCTCCCAAAATTCATACCTCTGTAGGATCCTTACCAGCTCTTTCCTGATGAAATACCTCCTTCTCTTCTCTGGCTGGCTGCCTCATGATGTGATGACATTTTTTCCAGTTTTTCTTCCCTTTTAGATTATGTGTTCTTAGAGAACAGGCTCTTTTGTATTCCATGTATCCACCAAGGTACCTAGCCTATAGAAAGTATTAATATTAATATTTAATTTATTGAATTGGGGCCCTATGGCTTATATGCTTATAATACATTTTCCCCAGCCAGGCTGTGATTTCCATGAAGGCAAAAGGCCTATTCTATTCATCCTTTTTTCTTCAGGGATAAGAACAGCACTCATGCCTCAACAAAAGTTAATTGAAGCAAATTGTTTTCAAGAACATTTCAAGAGAACTTAAGAATAAAACAGTACTAAGATAGGTAGATAGATTGATAGATAGATACTAAGATAGATATATATAAAATTATATACATCTGGTATAGGATTTTAATTTTATTGAAAGTCTATTATTTGTTAAACTATGCTAGATGTTAAGAAAATAAAAGATGTCAAAATGGGTATCTGTTTGGAAGATTTTAATTTGGTATTTTGGAAAGTGTATGAAGGTCTCCATACATTCATTTGAAATAAATGTGAAGCATCTTTGCTGTAAGTCTGAACAGAACAATTCTCAACATCTACCTGTGAGTGTTGTGTTAGAACACTGTACTGCATTTCCTGTTAACTTTGTGACAGGTTAAATTAAAAGGCATTAAAAGAAAAAAAAGGAACTTACTACATCAACATGCTTGGATGTATGTCAGTGTTCCCTTCCTGCCCTGCTCTCCTCTTCACCCATCTCCCTTGCCTTTTCCTTCCTTTTTCTTTCCTCCCTCCCTACTATATATAAGGTCACTTATTGAAATATAGATATGCATACATTATATAAAAATATATAATATGTATTCTGTATATAGTACTCTATATATACTGTATATATTTGTATATCTATATATCCTATTTGTGCACCATCCTTTAAGTTGGTGTACATTTGACATGTGGTATAAGGTTTTAATTTGCTGTTGAGTACTATTTTCCTGCTGTGGTCAATCAAGTCACTTGGACTAGAACTCTCTATGTAATGTGGGATTCTTTCCTTCTTAATCTATATACCAAATCTTGATCTTTCTTGCTATTTGATTTAATGAAATAAAATACTTTAAAATTGCTTCATGAAGAGCTTTGGGGTTATTTAGATTATAAGAGCAGGGTGTATTTTTTGTATGATAAATATATTGGTATGTATTTTAAATTGGGAATCTCTTCCAAGTACATTTGATCAACTTCCTCATAGATTTCCTAAAATGTCCCTCAGAAATATTTAATTAATCAATGATGGTCTTTTCTGGGAATTTAATAGGATTTTCAGCTGTACTGATTCTGGCTGAAACTAGAAGAGGATAGGGCAATTCAATGATTTGTAGTATATTTACAGAGTTGTGCAGCTATCATGATAATCTGGTTTATAACATTTGTCACACCCCCCCCCCCCCCAAAGAGACCATGTCTAGTCACTCCCTATTTCTACCACCAGCCCTAGTCAGTCACTAATCTGCTATTTATATATTTGCCGTTATGGACATTTCAGATAAATGGAATCATGTAATAGTGGTATCATGTGTCTAGCTTCTTTTATTTGAGATAATGTGTTTTGAGGTTCATCCATGTTGTAGTAAATAGTGGGTTGAATGGCAGCCTCCTAAAAGATATGTGCATATCAAATCCCTGGAGCCTGGTACCTTATTTGGAAAATATAGATTGTACGTCTACGATTAATTGCAGATGTAATTCTTAAGGATTTTAAGATGATAATCAGTAAGTATCCCTATAAGAGACAGAAAATGAGAAGACACACAGAGGTAAAACCATGTAAAGGTGATGGCAGAGATGGGAGTGTTGTGTTTGCAAGCCAAGGAAGCCAAGGAATTCTGACAGCCACTAGCAGCTTGAAGAGGGAAGGAGGAATTCTCACCTAGAGCCTTCAGAAGTTGTGTGGCACTGAGGACACCTCAATTTCAGACTTCTGGCCTCCAAAACTGTGAAAGAATACATTTTTGTTGTTTTAAGTAACCCAGCTGCGGTTATTTGTTATGAGAGCTTTAGGAAAGTAATATTTAGCATGTATCATTACTTTGTTCCTTTTTATTGCCAAATAATATTGTATGGCAATTGCACATTTTGTTTATCTACTCATCAGCTGATGGACATTTGGGCTGAATAATGCCTCCATTGATGTATACATTGTTAAGTGGGCATATACTTTCAATTCTGTTGGGTAGGTATCTAGGAGTAGAAATGTTGAGTCATGTGGTTGATCTATGCTACAGACTGAATATTTGTGTCCCCACCAAATTCATATGTTGAAATCCTAACCCCCAAGGTGATGGTATTGGGAAGTGTAGCCTTTGGGAGGTGATTAGATCACAGGGACAGAACCCTCATTAATGCCCCTATAGGTCACAAGGACAGAACCCTCATTAATGCCCCTAGGAGAGGTCTTGCCCTTCTGCCATGTGAGGTTATGGAGCAAATATGACCATCTATGAACTAGGAAGTGGGCCCTCAGTATACCAAATCTGCTGGTACCTTGGTCTTGGACTTCCCAGCTCCAGAACTGTGAGAAATAAATTTTTATTGTGTATAAGCCACCTAATTAATGGTATTTTTTAATAGCAGCCTGAATGGACTAAGACTATCTTCCAATCCATGGACATGGGATATCTTCCCATTTATTTGTATATTCTTCAATTTCCTTCATCAACATTTTATGGTTTTCAGTATATAGTTCTTTCACTTCCTTGTTTAAATTTATTCCTAAATTATTGTAAATGGGATTATTTTCTTAATTTCTTTTTTGGATAGATTATTCTTAGTGTACAAGTAGAAAATCCAAACAGAGCAATAATGAATGAGGAGATTGAATTGGTAAGTAAGAAGTCTGCCATCAAAGAAAAGCCTAGGACCTGATGGCTTCATGTTGAGTTCTATGAAGCATTTAAAAGACTAATACCAATTCTTCTCAAACTTTTCTAAAATATGAAGAGGAAGGAATGTATCCAAAGTCATTTTATGAGGCCAGTATTTCCCTGATAGCAAAGCCAGACAGGGACACCATGAGATAAGAAAGCTGCAGGATAATATCACTGATGAACATAGATGCAAAGAGCCTCAACAAAATACTAGTAACTGAATCCAACAGCATGTTAAAAAGGTCATTTACCATGATTAAGTGGGATTTATCCCAGGGATGGAAGGTTGATTCAACATATGTAAATCAATAAGTGTGACATACCATAATAATAAAATGAAGGACAGAAACCACATGGTCATCTTAATAGATACATAAAAAGCTTTTGATAAAATTTAATGTTCATTCGTGATAAAAACTCAAAACAAAATAGATACAGAAGGAATGTTTCATGACACAATAAAAGCCATATATGACAAGAGGCAGTGCTGAAAAGTTGAGAAATTTTCCTCTAAGATCAGGAACAAGACAAGTATGCCCACTCTGCCACTTCTACTCAGCAGTACTGGTAGTCCTAGCAAGGACAATTAGGCAAGAAGAAGAAAAGGTATCCAAACAGGAAAGGAAGAAGTGAAATTGTCTCTGTTTGCTGATGACATGATCTTATATATAGAAAACCCTAAAGACTCTACCAGAAAACTGTTAGGACTGGTAAACAAGTTTAGTACAGTTGCAGGTTACAAAATCTTTGTTTGATATTTTATAAAACTACCCACCTGTTTTACAAAGTGGCTGTACCATTTTGCATTTCTACCTGTAATATATGAGGCTTCCAGTGTCTCTGCCTCCTCACCAACCCTTTTTATTGTCTGTCTTTTTCAATATAGCCTTTCTAGAGGGTATAGAAAATGCCATTGTGATTTTGATTTGCATTTTCTTGATGACTGATGATGTCAAGCATCTTTTCATGTGCTTTTTGGGCATTTGTGTATTTTCTTTAGTGAAATATACATTCAGACCTTTTTCCCGTTTAAGAAATTGGTTGTCTTTTTATTGAATTTTAAATTCTTAAAAAATATTCTGGATACCAGTACCTGATCAGATATATGATTTATAAATATTTTCCCCAAATCTGTGGCTTTTTACTTTCTTGATGGTATCTTTTGAAGCACATAAAGTTTTAATTTGATGAAGTCCAGCTTATCTTTTTTCCCCTCTTTCATCATTTGGCTTTTGGTGGTATATCTAGGAATTCATTGCCTGATCCAAGGTCATGAAGATTTACTCCTATATTTTCTTTCAAGATTTTTTTACATTTAAATCTATGATTCATTTCGAATTAATTTTTGTATGATATGTGAAGTAAAGGTCCAAATTCACCTTCTTATATATTGATAGCCAGTGGTCCCAGCCTTACTTATTGAAAAGGCTATTCTTTTTCCATTGAATTGTTTTGATATCTTTGTTGAAAATTAATTGGCTATAAATGTAAGGGTGTAAGTGGTTACTTATTGTAGCATTCACTCCTAATTCGAACTCTAGATTTCACAAGTCCTTTTTACTTTTTCAAACCCTTTGATTGAATGAATATTCTGAGAGTTTGTTCTGAAATCATATAACTTCAATAAATGTAAGTATAAAACATTATCACCAAATAAATTTCTTCTAAATGCAATTGCATTCTTACTGCAATTAGTGTATACATGTATATGCGCATATGAATTATGTGTGCCTCCAGTGTGTGTTTATAAAAATCGTGAGTTTATATAGAAGCTAGAACATTTTTCCCATTTATCTGCAACTTCAGTACCTTAATATTTAGGCATTTTAGAAAAGAAGTTCTTCTTGTTGGATTTGTTCTTCCAAGAGAGCCAGCAAGTTTTAGACTTTTACATGGTTCATGTTCTTTGTGTAGTCTTTCAAGAAAAATTAAACCAAGATCTCTTAAGTGATTTCCATGCAAAATTAATGCTTCCTTTGACTTCTGCCAAATGCTATGATGCATTTACATAGCAGATGCCAGAAAGTTTAGAACTTGTATCTGGAAAGAATTCAAACTTTTAAGACAGAAAGCATTTGTGCCTGGGGCAATGTAATGACCCCACCTGTGTCATTTTCCTGTCTTCTGGATGTTTTCATTGTATGTTCAGTAAGACCCAGGCAGATCCTTCTTCTATTTTTAAATCTTTTTTATGAAACGCAGTTTTAATTTTACAAGACCAGATATCGCTCCAAGTTTCAAAATATGTGTTCTTCAGCATAAAATGTTTTGACAGATACCTAATGGCCTAGCACTTTAGCGTTCATGTTTTAGGCATAGATTCAGAGAATCAGAGCCATAAAACCATAGTGTAATTAGTCACTATCAGATGCTACATGAATTTGTATTTCATACATCTGTATTCTAGGTAAACTGCTTTTTTCCTCTTTCCCTTATTTTGATAACTAACTCAACCTGTTAATATACCACTGAAATAAATGGAAATACTTAGATGTTGGATTTATTAGCTTTGGTATTTTATTTATGGTCTAAGAGGAAGAGCAAAAAGGACCTAGTATTTATTGAGTGCCTACTGTGTTCCAAGTATTATCCTAGATGTGTTTATATCCCTAATCTCGTTTAATCCTCACAGCCCCTCATTGTTGGTGTTATTATCCTAGTTTTAAAGATGAAGAACTTTAAACAAGCCAGATAATGATACTTTATGCTTGTGTGGGGCCTTTCGTATCATAATTCTAAAGTATCATCTTACATTCGGGGATGTTCAGTTATAAAAAAGAGAGATTGACTATCATAATTTATCTCCTCTGTTGCAGTGTTGAGGGTAGAAAGAAAAGACAAATGCAGTATTCTTCAACTTTTTGTACTTATCTTCAAGAAACATAGTGAACAGAGATAAGGGACAAGTAAACAATATAGAATACATTTAATGGGGGAAGGCTTTATAGTTCTCAGATACAGCTAGCACTGAAACAATTGGATATCCATATGCAAAAAAAAAAATCAACCTTGACTCATACCATATACCACATGTAAAAAATAATTCAAATAGATTATAGATCTAGTTGTAAAACTTAAAACTATAAAATTTGTGGGAGAAAGAATTTCTACAACCTTGGGTTAGGCAAAGATTTCTTAGATATGATACCCCAAAATATCGATAAATCGGATGGCCTTAGCCTGTTTTGTGTTGCTGTAACAGAATACCTGAGGATGGGTAATTTATAAGAAAAGAGGTTTATTTAGCTCACAGCTCTGCAGGCTGGGAAGTACAAGAAGCATGGTGTAGGCATTTCTTGGCTTCTGGTGAAGACTTTCTGCTGCTGCTACTCATGGCAGAAAGGGGAAGGGGAGCAGCATGTGCAGAGAGATCACCTGGTCAGGGAAGAAGCAAAAGAGAGAAATCCAAGAAGCCAGACTTTTAAAAAACAACCTACTCTTGTGGGAACTCATGTCCAGAATATTTAAAGAAATCTCAAAATTCAACAATAAGAAAATTACTTAATATTTAAAATGGATAAAAGATTTGAACAGATACATTAAGGAAGAGAAGTGGATGATAAATTATATGTGGAGAAAGATCCTTAACATCACTACTCATTTTGTAAATGTAAATTAAAATCGCTTACACTATCACTACATACCTATTAAAATGACTTAAGATATAATTTGGATATTTGTCCCCTCCAAATCTCATGTTGAAATTTGATCTCCAATGTTGCAGGTGGGGATCTGATGGGAGGGAGGTGTTTGGGTCATGACTTATATGGTTATAAGTATGGACTTGCTGTTTCACCTTTTATTTCTGTTAAGTTTGCTTTCTTATTTTGAAGCTCTGTTATTAGGGGTATATGTATTTAGGATTGTTATTTCTGTTGATCACTTGACTCTATTATTATTGAAACTTTTCTCTTTGTCTCTGGTTATATTCCTTGTTCTGAAGTCTAGTTTGAGATTAATGTGGTCACTCCAAGTTTTTTTTTTGTTTACATGATATTTTCCTTTTATCCTTTTACTATTAACCTAAGTCTTTATATATATGATTATATATAAAACATTTATAATTATATAAAGATAGATATAGGTACATATAATTATATATTACATGTAAATATATAATTATATCTACCTATAGATATAGATATCTCTATGTCACTATATAGATATATAATGACATATCTAAATATAACTATACATAGCTACCTATACATAGAGATAATATATGTATATACATATGTATAGATTTAGATAGGTTAATATTAATAGTAAAAGGATGGAAAGAGAGTACCATGCAAACAATCAAAAAACCCCTGGAGTGGCAATATTATTATCTATCTGTATATATAATATATATTGTATATATTATGTATATTAATTAACATTAACTAATTAGTATATTAAAGATAGAATCAGCTTGTGTCTTGCTTTTCTTTAATCCAATATAATAACCTTTTTCTTTAATTGGAGTTTTTAGGACATTTTCAATTAACGTAATCATTGATAATGGATTTATATCTACCATGTTTCTGTTTGTTTTATATTTATCACATTGTTTTTATTTCTCATCTTTTTCTGTTTTTGACAGAATTAATATTTTTGTTTTCATTTCATTTTATCTCCATTTTTATGCATTCATTAAAAAATGTGTTAGCAATCGCTTTAGGGATTATAATAAACATCTTTAATGTATCATATTCTCTCTTCATATGCCATTTTGAGTATAGCTTAAAACTATATACTTTCATTCTTCCCTCCCAACCTTTGTTCTACTATTGCCATATATTTTATTTGGACAAATGTTATAAAACTCACAATACATTGTTACTATTTTTGCTTTACGGCCTTTTATTTTTAAAAGAGATTTAAACATTTTTTTAAAATGCCTTTTACATTTACTCTTATTTTTACTTTTATGACATTCTTCATTTCTTTATGTAGATTCAGATTTCCATTTGTGTCATATGTGTTCTGCCTTAAGAACTTCTTTTAACATTTCTTGTAGTACATGACTGATGGCAGTGAATTGCCTCAGCTTTTTTCCATCTGAAATTGAAGTTGATTTCAACTTATTTATTTATTTTTTTTGAGACAGTGTCTCACTCTGTTGCCCGGGCTATAGTGCCGTGGCATCAGCCTAGCTCACAGCAACCCCAGACTCCTGGGCTCAAGCAGTCCTTCTGCCTCAGCCTCCCGAGTAGCTGGGACCACAGGTATGCGCCACCATGCCTGGCTAATTTTTTTCTATATATTTTTAGCTGTCCAAGTAATTTCTTTCTATTTTTTAGTAGAGACGGGGTCTTGCTCTTGTTCAGGCTGGTCTTGAACTCCTGAGCTCAAACGATCTACCCGTGTTGGCCTCCCAGAGTGCTAGGATTACAGGCGTCAGCCCCCACACCCAGCCGATTTCAACTTATTTTGAAATGTATTTTCACTGGCTATAAAATGTTGGATTGAGAATTTGTTTTTTCTTTCAGAACTTTAAAGCTGTTGTTCCATAGTGGTTTGGTTTGCATAGTTTCTACCAGGAAGTTGCTGACCTCATCTTTATTTTTCTCTATTTTATGCTTTTTTTCCCCCTTCCTCTGGGTCATATGGCTTTTGTTCTACCCTCCCTCGGTGGCGGTGCTCATTTGCCTGGGACTGTGAGTAGGGGGGTGTTCTGCCCCTGCCCCAGGCCTAGACTGCTGTTGCTTGTTACTTGGTGAAAGCTCAGGAGCAGACAGCTGCATTTCTACTCCTCCCCGAGAGGCATTAGGTCTTTGCTTGGGCTCTAGAGCATGACTTTTTTAGTGACTTGTTTTTCAGTGTGTTTTCTGGTGTTATAGAACAGTGCATTAACACATGCAAGTAATTTACAAATTAAATGTGCCTATATAGAGGGCATACATTTAACAGTTTTACTGATCAGCGTGTGTAGTCAGAAGAGTTTGGAAGCCACTGCATTAGAGGGTCAGAACTAATAACTCTAAAAGATTTGAAGTAGAAATTGCTGCTTTCTGATTTGATGACAACATGACTCGGATGGTTCATTTTATTTATTTCTGTGAGTAACCTCATTTATAAATGGAGAATGTTTTATAGTACATGTTTTATTTTAAAATAATTAGATTTATGTCTTAAAAGGTGAGACAATATTTATGGACTCTTTTTTTATTTTAAATTCCTTTCTTTTTTATCAATGAAAAATCTCCTGGTCCTTTTTAGGACTGTGAGGACGTGGGAAGTTGAAAATCCAAAAAAGCAAAAAAGTGTCTTTAAGCCACGGACGATGCAAGGTAAAAAAGTCATTCCCACTACGTGCACATATAGTAGAGATGGAAACCTCATAGCAGCTGCCTGCCAGAATGGAAGCATACAGATCTGGGACCGAAATTTGACTGTAAGTCAAAGACATTTAAATATTCTTTCCTTAGAAGATAACTACCTTATAAAGACAAACATGTTAAAATATTATGAAGGTCAATTTCCTGAGTTTAGACCTAATTTAAACTTCAGTGTTAGTTGATCAAACATTGGGATTTTGCAGTAAACAGCATTTCAGCAAGCATTCCAGCTCAGTATTTTCCAGTGTGTATTAGATTTTGTTTTTAAAATAAGTTTGCTCTTTTGGGTATAAAATTTAAAGGGCACAGTGCAGTTTATTATATGGCATCTCAATTTATTTAATTTTGAAAATGAAGAATTTGACAGTAATATCAAACAAGACTAAGTAGAGCCTTTGAAAGAATACCCTTTGAAAGGTTTAAGAAAAATTCAAAAAGTCCAAGATGATCTATCAGCTTTTTTTGCAATTATTTCCATAGTAATTTAAATAATATTTTGTTTTAATATTCTATGATGTTCCATATGAATAGGTTTCACATTTTTTCTATACAGTTTTAGGTGATTATTAGAATAAATAAATTTTGGAATTGGAAAGGATCGTAGAATCTATGGAAATAATGGATACAAAAGCCCTCAGCTAATTCTGTGAATTGCCAATAAGCTTTAAAAAGGGGTTTTGTTGTATGTATAGATGGTAAAATTTTGGAATGAGGCTAGATTACCAGTGTTAAAATTCTACACAAATGTTATAATACAATTTGGATAGCTTCATTTTAATAAGAGGATCTGGTCAAATTATTAATTCAATAAATATTTATTGAATATATACTATGTGTTAGACACTATTCTAGTGCTGAGAATACTTACCAAAAATTTCTGCCTTCATGGAGTTTTCATTCTAGGTTTTAAAAAAATTAGAAAAATAATATTCCTTTTAGCTTTGCCCATCCAAAGTTTACATTTTGAAAGGGACCCCAGGAAACAGATGTGTTAAAGTCAGTTGTGTTGGAAGAAGGTAAAAAGTAAGGGGGGGAGGGTAAAAATCCATGCTTATAATGCTGGAAATATCTTTGGCATTTTCTGTTTGTCAGATCTTTTTATTTCTGTTTTCATCTCCATTATAAACCCTGTAAAGCTTCATAACAGCACAGAGATTTTAAAACTCCTTTGAATTGTAAACTGAGTTTTAACCTAGCAATAAATTTTTTAGTAACTGGCTTTCGTCGTCTCTGGGTGCTGTTGATTTAAACATGGAAATTCTAAAACACGTAGTTTTCTTGTGTAGCTTTAATAATGGTGTTTTTGGTGTATATATAGTGCATATATGTATCTGCCTTTCTCTTAAAACCCACATAATTTTATAAGTTGAATGTAGTTTTTAAAGATTAGCCTTGCATATCTTAAAATAATATCTCCTATTTCCAATTTTATAAAAAACAAAGCCATTTTACTGCCAGTTTCTAAAAAGTATCTCTTAAGCCCTTCTACTAATCAGTCTTTTATTCTATTTTGTTAGAATTTATTTCACAAATGAATGTATAATTTATTATACCACATCCCATTTGTTATATTAGATTTTATTCATATTTTTACATTTGCATGTAAATGTGTGTCAACTAAAAACAAATCAAATTAAGAAAAACTTGTAAGCAGGAAACACAGCTTAATTTAATAACAGATTATTAAAAATTTCTTAACTAGTATTTCAACAATAAAAAAATCATCTACAGAGAAACATTAAAGCTGAAGTGAGAAAGCCTAATAGCAGTAGTTTTTCTATGCAGTATCCAAAGAATTATGTGTTAGATGATGGCTAATACATGTTTTGTGATGATTACCTAAAGTTATCATAATTGCTACATTTAATCATAGAAGTCGTATTGGACCAACTTAAACTTTAGCAATTAAACAACACATTTCTTTAGAATTAAGGTGTCTCTATTAATGATAAATTCCCATGTTCTCGAGACCTACTTTTACTGGCCAGTATGCTAGCTACTAGCCATGTTTGACTATTTTGATTTCAGTTAATTAAAATAAAATAAAATAAAATTAGAATGTCAGTTCCTTAGTCACACTAGCCACTTTTCAAGTACCCAACAGCCTCATGTGACTGGTGGCTCCTTATTGGACAGCATAGATGTAGAGCATTTCCATCATTGCAGAAAGATCTGTTGGACATTGCTGCTCAAGAGGAGTTGTTGTTTGCCCAAGATCCCTTTCATTCATGTGACTGTGGCCTGCCTTTCAATCTGAGGAGAAGGCCACTTCAGAAGAACTTCAGAGGAGCTTCTGAGGGTCTGCACTGCCTCCCTGGTTCCCCACTCCCCATTCACCAGCATAATTTGAGCAACAGCAAGGAGGTCATTGCCTGGTTGCAGTAAAGTGAACAGTGGGAGATGACGTTGGAAAGAGAACAGCATGCACCCTGACTTTGCACGTGTTGAACCCTTTGCCTATGGCAAACCCCTCAGTCTGTAATGCTCTTCTCCCGAATATTCATGTGGCATTTTGCCTCACCTTTTCCCGTTCAGAGGACTGAAATTTTCTCTCCTCAGCAAGGGCTTCCCTGACCACATGTTATTTAAAATTGCAGCCTCCTCCCTACCAGTGGCACTCTCTATCACTCTTATTTTCTTCCTTAGTGCTGATCACCATCTGACATGCTATGCTATATGTTTCTCCTACTTCTTTATTGAGTGTTTCCTTCCAGTAGGATATTGGCTCCATGAGGGAAAGGATTGCTGTCTGTTTTGCTCCCTGCCATATTCCCAGAGCAAAGAACGGTCTAGTACATAGCGGACCTTCAGTAACTATTTGTTGAATGAATGAGTGAATGCATGTGTTCTAAAAAGGTAAAATAAAATGAGATAGTTTATTTCTAAGAAGACATTAAAAAATAGTTGTAAAAAAAATATCCTAGTTTTGTGAAAACACGAGATAAAGTTGTGTGTGTGTGTGAGTCTTGGGGGTGTGGGGAAGAGGAGAGAGATTGAGGTAATTTTTGGTGTATCCTTAATGATACATAAATACACAATCTATATGTATGACTGATTTTGTATTAGCAAATAAGTGAGTTTTTAAAAACTATTTTTATATCTCTCTTAAGTATAATTTTTGGGTTTTAAAATAATTCAGCATATATAGTCTT
This sequence comes from Indri indri, assembly GCA_004363605.1. Taxonomy (NCBI): domain Eukaryota; kingdom Metazoa; phylum Chordata; class Mammalia; order Primates; family Indriidae; genus Indri; species Indri indri. The sequence goes on from RJWJ010001453.1 coordinate 105,992, forward strand.
ACAAATATTTAATGACTTCTGTTCATATAAAAACACTTATCAAATTCATTCTTTGGACTTATTTTGTTAAAAGCAATATTGCTGGTCTTTAATGTCTATCAAGAATCTACAATATGATGAACTCTTTACTAAAAGAACATACTGTATTTTCTTATATTGCAGTTACTATGTATAGACTAAGTTTTTGTCAGGAAAATGGGATTTGTCGTGTTCACAGAGTTTTGCCTTCCCTAGACACAGGTGATGAGAGGGAATAATATTTGAGGTTGTTCGATCTGGCAATAGGCACTATCAACAGATTGACCCACTGTCTGCCTGACGGCCTCCTACTGCTGTTTGGCTTGCAACCCCTGCACAGATTCCGGGGCTGTCCCTTTTGGGAAAATCAACACACACCACAGCGCCTTAGCACGAAAGCTCAAGATACCTGCTAGCTACTGCAGGGATATTTCTCTAGCTCAGGGGCTGGTCAGTGCCCATACTCCAGCTATGCCAGAGAGTGGATCAGAGAAATCTGAGGCAAGGAATGGTAATCACATCAGAAGATTAGCCTCTGGGCAAATCAAACCCCTGATGAATAAGAGAACAGGAATGAAGGAGAGAGAAATATCCAGCACACCAAAAATCTTTAACTGCTGTCAGATAACCCATGTTAAAAGGTTGATTTATGTTTTTCTACACCTGTCCTCTTATTAATACATGTATATACAGGCATGTAGATTAAAAAGTTTTGGTTTTGTACAGAGACAGAATTTGCAGTTTGCTTTTTTCACTTGAAATCATAAAACAGCCTTGTAAGTGAATAGATAATAGCTCTATTTCTTTGCTTTTTAAATAATTTGTTTAAATGGAATCATGTAGTTTTACATATATAAAATATGCACTTTTTCAAAAAATTTTTGGTTTTTTATTATTATTATTTTATTTGCTATCTCATCTCTTACTGTCATTGTCCCATCTCTGGCCTATAATGCTTGTAAATTACCTGGTATGTATCTTTCTGTATTTCTCTCCATATTTGTGTATCTATAATTATCTGCCTATTTGTCTACATCAGGAACATTTTAGCTGGTATTTTTGAACACCTACCACCTCACGGAGAATGGGACAAAAGAAATTTAAACCCACAAGTAGTTTGTAAAAAAATTAGAGAATGATCTATAAAGATAATTTATGACCAGAGGCTGCCCGCATATGGAAGAATTAGGGAAGGCAGAGGTCATAGTGGGCAGCCATAGTCAGGGCCTCTGGGAGATGTTCAGTCTGGTTAAGTGACATGATTAATTGGGATTGCAGAGTAATAATGTTGATATTTCACTAAACAAAGTAGAATATAACAAGAACTATCCTACATAAAAAGTGACATACAAAGGCTCTTTTGAAATTGTTGCTTCTCAGAAGTCTAGAATCTTCTCTTTTAGAATCACCTGCTTAATTTGATACGATGATAAATACAAAGAAAAATAAAGCAGAATAAAGACATGTTGGGAAAAGTCCCTGGGAGCCCTCAAGTTGCTTAAAGTCTCTCCCAAATTACTCCTCACTGTTGGATACTATCTGCTGTGCCTTAACATATTAAATATAATTTTTCAAGATTTAGAAACTTGCTTTTAGTAATTTTCTGTTAAATTTTCATAATGTAGCTTTGATCCTTCTGTCACACTTCAAGTAAAATAATTCAAGCCAAATTCTCATACTATTTGTTAACTACTTTTTGTAGTGATTTTTTTAGTGGATACTACTTGCTTCTTTTTGCTGCTTTTTGAACATTCTTACGATGTCATAGCCACTGAAAATAAAAGCAATATTTACTTTTATGGTAATTCTCTGTAAGTATGTGTACTAAGATGGACTGTGAACTAGAAGGAAGAATTTTATGAAGGAAGATTCTTAATATTTATTTCATATTTCTCATTTATACCAATTAGAATAATCTAAACTTTTCCTTAAATGGAATGTTGCCCTTTTGGTATTAAAGATTTGGGAGATTTTAAAAAGAATAATGCATTAAAATATTTTTAGCATATAATGTTTTATCCTTGTTTCCAGTCTTGTTTTGTGATAAATTTGTCATCTGTTGCACAAATTTAGAGTCATACAGCTTTGATTTGGAAAACATTTTATGAGACAGTTATTTATCATGTGCTACCATCTAAAAATGTGAAGATATGTGAACTCATGTTTCATTTAAAAATTTCCCTTTGAGATTATTTTAACCAAAAATAATTGTTTTCAGCCTGGGTTTTTTTTTTTATTTTTAAATTTCTGTGACGTACCAGTTTAGCTATCAATCTTGGGAATAATGTGTGCAGAGCTTTTTAAGATCTGATTACTCTGTATTCTTTGAGTGTCCTTTATCTTCCTGACAGTAATATTGTCAGAGTGCTTATGAGTTAGACATGACTTCCGATGGCTAAGACTGTGCTTGCAGCCCAGGCTAGTGCCCTCCTCCAGGTGCCTTCTCCCTTCTTTCCTCAAAGACTGGTCACTTAAAAATAATAAACAACTTTTACCCAAAAATAGGTGTTTAAGTTAAACTAGCACAATATTCATTATAAAAGTTATAGAGGAAAAAACTATATTTTATTTTAAAAATAATTTTAAAAAGCCGAATTATTTAGAAAATGTTTTTAGTATCCTCCTTTGAGGAAAAAATGGCCTATCTCTGGGAAAAATATAAAGAGCAATGTTAGAAATCCAAATACAGATTTTTGTCTCTTCATTAGGCCTAATATTGGGAGTCTAGAAAAATACTTATGGACAGTTAAAAGTCTACTGCATAGTTTTCTATAGCACATTGTATAAATGACACCTGAGACATACAATTATATTGTACATTACTTCATACTGTCTGTCGATCAATCCTGATTTTCCTAAGCTCTGTTCTCCTTCTTGTTTTCTTTATTCGTGAAAGGGGTCATGATCCCCACCATGTCTGGTTATTATGAGGATTATATTAGGTAATATATTTAAAGCAGCCAGACAGGGCATGCACATAACTGGTTCTTAATAACCGTCAGTCTTCCTCTTTTTTCTTTTTAGCTCCTAGGCTACTTATAGTTTTTATAGAATGGTAAAGTTAGACCTCAGGATATTATTTAACTCTGGCTGTTAAAGTCTTATGAATCTGCATTTGACATATTCCTTGATGACTAAAGGTTTAGTTTAAGAAGATAAGAATGTAGGTCCCTTGCTACAGCCAGTTATTCATCATATGAAAATACAACTACTATCAGTAAATTACAATGCCGTAGACCCAATTTTCAGTTATGCCTGAGTAGATACATGAATTATAATTTTTTTTTTACAAATATTCAAAAGAAAATATATACATAGAATCTATTCCGTAGTATTTTGAAATGCATTTTTTTCAATGATTACTTTTCAAAAATGCATTATTAATTATTGATTCAAACACAAAAATAACCACCAAAACTGCAAAATTACTTGCAGGCTCTTAACTTAAGTTCTGTTTTTTTTCTCTTTTTCTCTCTCTCTCTTTTTTTTTTTTTGAGACGGAGTCTCATTCTGTTGCCTGGACTAGAGTGCTGTGGCATCAGCTTAGCTCACAGCAACCTCAGACTCCTGGGCTCAAGCGATTCTCCTGCCACAGCCTCCCGAGTAGCTGGGACTACGCGCCACCATACCCGGCTAATTTTTTTTTTCTATATATATTTTTTAATTGTCCAGCTAATTTCTTTCTATTTTTAGTAGAGACGGGGGTCTCGCTCTTGCTCAGGCTGGTCTCGAACTCCTGAACTCAAATGATCCACCCGCCTCGGCCTCCCAGAGTGCTAGGATTACAGGCGTGAGCCACCGCGCCCGGCCTTTTTTTTTTTTCTTCTCTTTTTTATTTTTATTTTTATTTTTTTGGTGTCAGAGGATGAACTTAAATTCTAATTTGTCAATTATTTTAATGAAAGCTATAAAATTTTCATGGTAATCCTTTCGTAAAATGCTCTTGTAAATGCTCTTGTCACATACTATTAGAAGCAACATTTATTAAATGAAAAAATACTGGCTTTTGAAAAAGTTGAGCTAAAAGGTTTTTGAAAAATATGGATTATTATTATCCTTGTTTTTTAACACCAGGTATGTATAAAATAATAATGGAATTTAAAACTTCTGGTTAAACACGGCAAGTTAAACACATTCTTTCAATCCCCACTAACTCCTGAAACCTCACTAAAGTGACAAGAAAGGCATTTTTAAAGCATGAACCCACATGAACGAAGAGAATTAGGAGATGATAGCAGAAAAGAGCAGTCAAGACACATTTGGAAGCTGTGAGGTGTAGGAATGGTAACTGACTCAGCCACCTAGAGAAAACTGAAACCTTAGCAATGCTGGGGAAGCCTGTAAAAAGACAAACTGATTTATCTTGCAGCATTCTCCTCTACCTCATGGGACCAGATCACTGCTCTCCTCTCACCATCACAGAAGACTAAAGAATTACTTTTAGAGAGGGTCTGTTAAAGAGACCCTGTATTTTAGGCAAAGCTGAGATAAGATAAAAATCCTTATATAGAGCTGCTCTTCCTCTCCCCTTCCTCTGTTGTTGTTGTTGCATTTACTGAGTGCTTATGTGGGCTAGGCAATATTTTAAGCACTTTGCATGTAATATTTCATTTAATCCCTACTGCAACCCTCTCATGCAAATACTGTCATTATCATTTTACAGATGAGGAAACCTGGACACAAAGAGATTGAGTTGCGTACTCAAGATTACAGTATGAGGTATAACTGGGGTTCAATCCCATGCAGTCCAGCTCAAGAGCCTCTACCAGGGGTCAAAACACTACGGCCCATGTGCCAAATCTAGCCCATTACCTGCTTTTGTATGGCCTGCAAGCTGAGAATGGTTTTTACATTTTAGAAGTGTATTATTTTTCTATAGCTGCTATAACAAACTACCACAAATTTAATGACTTAAAACAGTACAAATGTATTATATTACACTTCTGTAGGTTAGAAGTCTCACTGGGCTAAAATCAAGGTATTGGCAGGGTTGTGTTCCTTTCTGGAGGCTTCAGGAGAGACGTTATTTCTTTGCCTTTTCCAGCTTCTGGAGACCACCCGTATTCCTTGGCTCTTGATCTCCTCCTCTGTCTTCAAGGCTAGGAAGAGCAGGTTGAGTCCTTCTCACATGGTAACACTGAGACCTTCATTTCTGCTCCATTCTGCCACTTTTAAAGAATCTGTGGTTACATCAAGCCTACTTGGATAATCCAAGATAATCTCCCTATTTTAAAGTCAGCTGATTAGCAACATTAATTCTATCTGAAACCTTAGTTTCCCTTTGCCACATAAAATAACATATTGACAGGTTTCACGGATTAGAACATGGAAATCTCTTGGGGTGCCTACCATGATGGTTTAAAAAAACTCAAAATAAGAAAAATATTTCATGACATATGAAAATTATGTGAAATTTAAATTTCAGTGTCCATAAGTAAATTTTATTAGAATAGCCTTGCTCATTCATTTGTATATTAACTGTGACTGTTTTTGCCCTGTAATAGCAGAGTTGAGTAGTTGCAACAGAGAATATAGTCCTTAAAGCCTAAATTATTTACTATCTGGCTTTTACAGGACAAGATTTTGACCCTGGTGTAGACCTTCTAATTTGCTTTTTAGTGTCTTACTCTTAAATATTAATGGGTAGACAAGGATCTCACCAGACATTTGAGGAAATCCTCTAATATGAAATACAGAGACTAAAGCAAATAGAATAAATAACTCAGAGTCGAGAGAGAATGTAGGAAACTGAAGAAATTTACAAGGAAAAAAGCCCCTTATAATTAATACTCTCTGAGAGAAAAGAGAGTAGTACAACTGAGAAACTAAAGCAGAATACTACTAAAAAAAGGTTAACATTTAGAGATGAAGAAAGAGCTCTTGGAAAATAAATAAGTGATAGCAGGGTTGATAGGGTTGGCAAATCCTTGGGAGTATTGAAATCTCTTAGAAAGCAGATATAAATATAGTCAAGGAAATCTCCTAGAAATTAGAATAAAAGAGAAAAAATATAGGAGACTTGAAGGGTCAATCCAGGGTTCAATATTTGACTAGGAAGTTCTAGAAAGAGAAAGTACAGGGGAAAGAGGATGGACTTATGTAAGAAATAGTTACCAACAACAAACTAAAGGTCTCAGATCTGAAAAAACATGACTTTCCAGATCGGAAGGACTCATCTGGAAAGAATGAAAAAGACTTAAACCAAGCCATGCATCATGAAATTTCAGGACATCGGGGATATAGAGAAGATCCTAAGAACTCCCACAGAGAGAATAAAATAGGAAACATGTGACAGAAGAATAATAGGGCCATGTAATATAGGATGTTGGCAAGATAGTTGCTCAAATGTAAGACTATGGACTCCATATTAGTGTAAAGGTTATTGTCTTTCTCAGTCTGCTTTTGAGGAGATGAACTGTTTTAAATTCAGTCATCACTACTTGTAGTCTGCTAACTGAATCTGTTTCTCTTAATTCTAGCCTAAGCATTCTTCACTCCAGACATACATTCAAATACTTATACAACAGCCCACCAGGGCGATATGCCAGAACTTAAGCTCAGTATACCCAAAACACAACTTATCTCTTTTAGAACCTATTCTTCCCTTTCACTTTGCTGTTTTTCTTAATTATTTTCCCATATAGAACTTTCCCATATAGAACTGTTTACCTCCTGTAAACAGTGTCAGTCTTATAAATTCTGTGTTTTAGTGTCCCTCATGTCTCTCCCCTCAATTTCATCTCTCTTGCCCTCACTCTACTTCATTGTCTCTAACCTGTGTTGCTGGAGAGCCTCCTCACCCATATCTGTCCATCCTCTGTGATATGCCCAGCCCTAGTTTAAATCATGTTAAATGCACCATCTACTGCTTCAGTGCTTACCATGTACTGAAGGAAGTTCACATTTCTTCAGACTGACACCTACAGCTTTTCAGTTTATATCTTTTTCCAACCTTTGAGTATCTCCCACAACTTTCTTTATAAATAGAAAATCTTTTTAAAATCAGACTAGATTACACTCTGTTCCCTTTTGGTAATCCTCTAATTTACTTTGGTGCCTTTCCAAAGCACTCTGCCCTATGTGCCTCTCTCCCAAGGCCCCCACTGCTGGTGGAAATCACCTCCACTGAAGGAGGCCCAGTCAGATGCCATTCCCTCCGTGATGCTCTTGAACAGTCGTGATGCTCTGTTAAAGACTGGAAGATTATATATCCAGGAGTGTAAACCCCGATAACCTTCAAATAACATAATTTGTTCAAATGTTTTTTTAAAAAAATCTTTCATTTAAAATTCTCATTTTTTAATAAATGAAGAGTGCTTTGCCAGAGTTTGGCCCATGGTAATGATGAGTTTGCCCAGGCTGCAGACATGTCCAACTGGTGACATAAATTTGGCTCAAGATGTTGAATAGGGAAGGGTTGATTCAGTAGTGAAATAATGCAGTGATCTGGTGTCTGTCTACCTTTTCAACCCATCTCCCTCACGTTTACTAAGCTCTAGGCTAGCTGGCTTCTTTTCATTTGTCAAATATTGCTAGGCTCTGTCCCACCTTGGGGCCTTTGGACTTGTTATCCTTGCTGCCGGTTATTGCCTTAGATGTGGCTGCTAACTTCTAATTCTGGCCTCTGGTGAAATATCATCTCAAAAAAAACCACAAAGCAGTGTAGTAGTAGAGAGAATAGATTTAAAAGGCTGGTTCTAGAGCCAAACTGCCTGGCTAGAGTAGTAGCCTGTCCTTTCTCCTGTCTCTGTATCTCTGTCTCATTGCCTTCTTTTATTATCTTTATAACACTTATCACTGTGTAACTATTTTGTTTTATTTTTTGTTTGCCTGTGTATTCATTTTGTCTCCCCTTCAACTTTGTACAGTGAGGGACTTTTTGTCTTGTTTTCTGTTTCCCTATGCCTAAGATGAGCATGACATATCAATACATATTTTTTGAATGAATGAATAAATGAATGCTATCAGAGCATCATTAATTTTATCTTAAATTGGTTTGGTTTTCAATTGCTTTATTCTTGCTTTTAAATTTTAAATTACTGTTAATCAAACTTTATTATTATCAAATAAGTGTGTTGTTACAAGTTATTTGCTTTAGCCTTCAGTATGCCATGATACTTATTTGCATAAATAGTATTTTCAGCCTATTGTTTTCCAATAACTAGATTTAAAGCATATAATATTAACAGTAGGTAATATTTATTGAAGACTTACTTGGTGCCAGGGACTGTTCCAGGGGCTTTACATTAATTCATTTGAGTCTCAGAACAATACTGTGAAGTAAGTACTACCATTAACCACATATTTTAGATGAGAAAAAACTAAAGTATAGCAGAGAAAGATTTAACAACTTGCCCAAGGTCATGCAGCTAGTAAGTTGTGGAGCCAGAAATTCTGACTCTAGAACCTGTACTCCTAAATCGCTGTGCTCAACTGTTTTATGGTTCAAAAATGAATGATCCTGATAGAAATGTTCTAAACTAGATTATGGTAATGGTTGCACACAACTCTGCAAATTAACTAAAAATTATCAAATTGTACACTTAAAATGGGTGAATTTTATGGTCTTAAATTATACTTAAATTGTACCATTATAAAGGTGTTTAAAAAGTGAATGATCCATATTCTTATTGTTAAAATGGATTGTACTCTTTTCAAAATTGCATGTCAGTGGAACTTTTAACCCTGAGTACTCTTGTCATTAGAATATGGGAATAGATGAAGTAGGTAATCTTTTGCCTTGCCTAAGTTTGCTAAGGACACAAAAGTTTATGTGTCACTGTTATGAACTCTTTTGGGGTAAGGATCTTTTTCTTCATTACCTTTGGACCCCTTGGTATGCAAAACATGTATAGCATGTTTTTTTTTTCTTTTTTTCTTTTCTTTTATTATTTTTAGGTGGTAGGGACTTGATAAGTATTCATTGAATTGAACCTCAAGGGCTTAATTTACTTGCATCTAGATAGTTAAATTGTGTCACTCCTAATCCTTGCTTTTATACTCTAATTTTGAAATATAGACCTTGTGTAGTAGTATACTTAATAGGCAAAACTTATGCACTGCTTAGATGCGTAGATATTAACATATAGAAGGGAAAAAATGTAACTGATGAAAACAATGTATACAAAAACTTGTGGGTTTAGACGACTGTGTATTGATCAAAGTTGCTTGAGGAAGCCTGAAGAAAAAATTGAGTTAATGTAAATATTTACTTATAAAAATTTTAAAAAGTATTCTTAAAACATTTTAACTCACAAGTTAGAAAAATTAAAATTTTCTGCTAAACACAACAGTAGTAGAAGGAGGGGGAGAAGGAAAAAAATGCAACAGGAGTATATGATTATTTATAGGTGTGTGTTGATATTTAGGTCAGAAAAAATGAAAATTAGTTATGAACCAAAAATTCCAGTTTAAAATATATGAATAAGAGATTCTGTTATGGAGTCAAATGTTGGAGCAGTTAGTATAATCTTATATTTTCATTACATTGAATAAAAAGACCAAAGGGGCTATGAAGATTCGGAGAAGGATCACTATTTGGTGACTTGAATTTAGCCAAAATATAAAGGTCAAAATGAAATAATCTATAAAAAAAAGATGAGATGTTTTTATCTGCATTGCTTGTAATTATGATTAGAGACAGTCATTTGGTAACTGCAGTTTCATTAGATGATGTATCCAACACACATAGCTTATGATTTCCTCCAAAAATCTGGTCCCAAGTTTTGCCTCTTTAAGGGGCTCAAAGAAAGTTAATTTTGGCCATTTTTATATTGTAAAAGTAATCTATATTTTTTTGTAAAAAATATTCATCTAAAATAGAAAAGCATATGAAAAAATAAGTCACCTATAACTGTAGCACCCAGAGATGAACATTTCTAGATTATTTTCTGTATTGACATACAAGGTGTGTGTGCCTTGCATGTGCATGTGTTTCAGTTTATTAGGGTTTTTAGTAGCCTTTATGATTAGCACCCGTCTTCCCTACCTGAGTTCTAAACAAATTGGGAAATAAAACTAATCACTAAAGTATGACAGATGAAGGCTAGAATCTACCTTTATCTTTAGATTCTACAATTAGAGAAGGAGGAGGAAAGCCGGAAGTGTTTGCTAACTAACTCCTGCAGTGGGATAGATTTGTCCACCAGCCTTAGCTAACACTGACCCTCACCAGGCCCCAGGAGGATTTAGGACATGGAGCCACAGAGGAGAATTACTCCCTAAAGGCAGCTTGCACCCAAGAAGGAAAAGGAAAGAGCTGAGGCAGACATTCTCAGTTATTTTTCCCACATTCACAAATCAGATTGATAAACTAACTTCTTTCCCAGGGAAGAGTAAATGAGGAAATGGGAAAAAGTTGGAGTGGGAGTATATCAGGTCAAATAGGGCTTTTTTGGCTATGTAAAGGAGTTTGGATACTCTTCTGAGGGTAATGGGAAGCCATTAGATTGATTTGTGGAGAGGATTGATGTGATCCAAGTTATATTTTTAAAAGAATCATTCTGCCTATTCTACATGGGGAATAACTATAAGGAAAGAAAGGTAGAAGCAGGATGACTGGTTAGGGCCTATTTTAGACATTCCGGTAATTTCCTGAATGAGAGTGGTAATGGTAGAGGTGTTGTTTTGATTCTGAATTTTTTTGAAGCCAGAGTTGCCAAATGGATATTAATGTACAGCTCATTTTTCACAATATTTTAAATTACGCCCTTTAAAAAAGAGTTGTGCACTTCTATAAAATAGAAAATTTAATTTGGAAAATGATTCCATAAAGCACATTTGATCCTTCCCTGTCATGGTGCCTGATTTTCTAATGGTTAGTAGGCTCTTAGGGAGTTGGGAATTTGGGTTGCATGAAACAGAGGAAGACTGTTTTGATTTGTGTTATCCTGGCTAATTTCAAAGTTAACTTTGTTTTTATTATTATCTTGTATCAATTGGCAATATGGAGTAAATGCTCCCTAATTCTTTTTTTTTTTTTTTTAAAGACTTTTGGTATCTTATAAAGCACAAGTAAAGTTTTCTGTGGTTGTCCAGATAGGACTGTTACGTCGTCTAAAATGGTCAGACTCTCTGCAGGATGGCTGTAGTCTCTAGAAAGCCTATAAAAGGGATGCCTCTCTCTAGTAGAGATATTCCCTGAGCCATGTTTCTCAGCTTCAGGACAGCTATGATTTATTTTGTAAGCCGATGAGGCCAAACATTACTGTTTCAACCATTATAAACAAAATAGTAAATGTTAAATGTTCACTTAATAGAGCCACTAGTAGGGCTTTTATATACAGAAAGTAAAGTCTGAGCCAAAGATGTGAAACAGTTCTCTGGTCTGTGTGCATTCTCTTTTAACTTGCTCTTTGATTCATTGCAACTGGAGAAGGATGCAACTAGTGATGATTTGAGCTCTAAAACTTTTGGTGCTACTGTGAGTCCTCCCTAGTTTTTTTTTTTTGTTTGTTTTTTGTTTTTTTTTTGTGCTTCTACTAATTACCTAAGCCTTAGTAATTTGCCATATTTCTTAAAACTTTTATGTTAGACCCAAATTAAAAAGCATTGCACGATTCCATTAAACCTCAACACTTCAGAGTATTTTTAATATTTACAAGGTTTGTTCTTTATCAGTTTTTGTGGCTTTGAGCTCTAGCTCACAAAATCCTAGAATCATAAAATCTTAATTCAGACACAATTTTAAAGTTCTTGCCCAAGTTTCTGTATAGTTAGTTATTTTAAAAAACTGTTTTTCACTCTGAGCTGTCTAATCTTTTTTTTCTGTCAAAATTTTAACTTGGATGGAAAACACTGATGCTGCACTGATGCTCATGAGGCAGGTGGTGGAGAAGCCAGTCACTGCATTCATCATGTGGTAACCTGGTTTTATTCCCAAAAAACAGTTTTTGTATCCTCTCAATCTGAAAATATAACAGTGAGAAAGGACCTACTTGTCTTGGAAAGCTGTATAATTTTTTTTAACCACAGAAAATTACATTGTACGTTCTGACCGACCACACACATATCTTTGCACAGACACACAGGCATATAAAACTGAAAAAGAAGTTTACTATAACAATTCCTAATCTTGCAGTGTGCACTCCAGTTTTTTTTCATTCCACTCTATTCCATTTTTTAAAGTGCTGATCACAGTCTTTTGAATTGATTTTATGACCTACTAATGAGTTAGAATCCGGAGTTTGAAAAACACCTCTAAGGCATGTTCCAAATAGAATTTGATCTTCACAGCAGCCTTGTGAGGTAGACAAGGCTAATATTAATCTTTTTAAAACATAGCTAAAGCCTACACTTAGAAGTTGAACTGAAGAATTGAAAACAGAAGAAATGGTTTGGGGCACTGAATGAGCAGAGGGCATCATGAACACAGTGTGCACTTCAGTGGTGACGGAGGAGAAGTGGAACTGCAGGGATTTAGAATAGGAGGCACATGGATCCAAAAGACTTTTTGCCTGCCTTGGGATTTTTGCCTTAGCTCTTGAAGACATCTGGTATGTCCCCAGAAATCACCTGTGGTTAGAATGTACCAGCCTGTTGGTGTCTTGAAAACCTACCAAACTTATAATAGTTTGCAGGGCTCTACCCCTCAGCTTCTTATAGTTCACACACAGAAATCTCATCTATACCAATCTAGTCCAGTTTCTCTAGGTAAATCTACTTCCCAGACTTCATTTATTTGCATTATTTGCAATTGCTGCCATCTCTATACATCATCTTACTGTTTTTCAGTTGTTAAAAATTGATTTATTTAAAAACTCTAAATAATTTTAAAAATTGAGGTAAAATTCACATAACATATAATAAAATCAACCATTTAAAGCATACAGTTCAGTGGTATTTAGTGTATTCACAATGTTGTGTTACTACCACTGTCTAGTTTCAAAACTGGTTCAGCACCTCATAAAGAAACACCCCATACCTATTAAGTAATCACTCCTCATTCCCGTATTCTTTTTTGGTGAGGGTATAGGGGGCCGGGATCTCACTCTATCACCCAGGCTGGAGTGTAGTGGCATGATCGTAACTTACTGCAGCCTCAAACTCCTGGGTACAAACCATCCTCCTGCCTCAGCCTCCCAAGTAGCTGGGTCTATAGGCGTGTACCACCATGCCTGGCTAATTTTTAAAAATCTTTTATAGAGATAAGGTCTCACTCTGTTGCCCAGGCTGTTCTCGAACTCCTACCCTCAAATGATCCTCCTGCCTTGGCCTTCCAAAACACTGGGATTACAGGCATGAGGCACATCTTCCAGTCATCCCCATTCTTAAAGGAAACATTATAACACTACCATAAATAAAAAAATCAATGTTACTGTAAATAGAACATAGTAAATCTTTTAAATGCATTAAAAATACAACAGTTACAAATGCTTTCTAGTTACTATTATCTGCCAAGGCTCTGTGTCTGAGATTTTGCTGTGTTAAAAGGGATATTAGCAAAAGTTAATGGAGGTATTAAAGACAAGTAAGTACTAAATCAAGACTTTTTGCTTGATGTAATTGGAAGAATTGAAGGAGAATTTTAAAACTACAACTTTCTCACCGTGAGATTCACTGCTGTTTAATGCTATTTCCTTTACCATCTAAAATCTGTCTTGGTATATCTGAATTCATCCTTTCCTTCACTTCATTAATAAAGGGATTGTGTATTATTCCCAGAGTCTTCTGTAACTGAATTCCTGGAATCCAGAGTGTGTTCTACTAAGTATGGTGATTATAGTTTTCATTATTATCTTTGATCATATAAAATCAAGTATTTACCAAATAGTGAACTTTAGGTCCTTTGAGAGTTTTAAAGAAAAAAAAAAAAACAGATACTACTCTCAAATAATATAAATCTTTGTTGTGAAAATCAATTTATATACAGTTAACACTTAGATAATAATCGATAGACAAGTGGATTGTATTCTAAAAGTTCTCTGGTTTAAATTGTTTGGAACTTGTATCCTTGGAAACTGCGCTAATATTAGCTATTATTATGAATATTCCAGACTAGCCCAATGTAGCTCATCTTTTTGTGCTCTTCTTTAAGCTCCCCAGAGGTAGCTCTAGTAAAATAAAAGAGTAGTTTGTATCTCAAATCTCAGTTTCCCTGTCTGAAAGCACAGTACTTAGCTGAAGGTCAATAAGTGTGCATTCATTTTTTCAGTCACTCATATTCATAGTCTTGTTAATATGTGGTAGAACTACATCAAGACAGTTGGCCCAAAGAAGTCAGCTTTGTTCTAATGTGACATATAGAGCTTGCCCAGAGAATTCACCTCCTTCTTACTGCTACCTACCTAAATCAACATTAGTAGTGGTAGCAGTTATAGCAATATTAGTAGTGGTAATTTTTATTATTATTATATTAATAGCAGCTAACATTGTTCACCTGCTACATACCAGGAATTATTCTAAATGCTTTCAGTGTACTTGCTCATCGTTATAGCTCTATGAGGTTAGTGTTCTTGTCCCTATTTTAAGTACTAGTTAACTGAGACTGAATAATTTACCTAAGGACACACAGTAAGAGGTAGGTAGATCTGGGATTTGACTCTAGGCAGTCTGGCTCCAGAGTCTATACTTTTAATCATGAACTCTAAGGCCTCTCAGAGAATGGGATCCCATTCATCCACCGCAACTGAAAGGGCTGTTAGCAAGGGAGAGACTCTGGAGGGCTCATTCTCCACTACAGGTTGTTCAAAAGCCAGAAAATGTATATTATCAAGGGCAAAATTGTCTGTCAGAGGATCTGGCTCACATAGAAAAATCTTACTTCCCATTTGTTCTCCCACAGAAGCCCAGCATCTCTGGGCGAGTGGAGAATAGAACCAGGAGAGAGGCAGGGGGAGGGGATACGGTGTGAAGGTAATTCCCTGGGTCCTTCTGTTATAGTTAATGAGGAATAGAGGTTGAAGAAAGAAAGAGATCAGTTTTGACTCAAGTACAGGCAGATGCCACATAATGACGGTTGAGTCAATGATGGACCATACATACGATGGTGGTCCCATAAGATTATAATGGAACTGAAAAATTCCTATTGCCTGCTGACCATCTACCATTATAGCACAATGCATTACTCATGTGTTTGTGGTGATGCTGGTGTAAACAAACCTACCGTGCTGCCCGTCATGTAAAAGTAGTGCACAATTATGTACAGTACATAATACTTGCTAATGATAAAAAAACTGCTGTTACTGGTTTATGTGTTTACCATACTTTTATTGTCAGAGTGTACTCCTACTTATTAAAAACAACAAAGTTAACTGTAAATCAGCCTCAGGCAGGTCCTTCAGGAGGTAGTCCAGAAGAAGGCGTTATTATCATAGGAGATGACAGCGCCATGTGTGTTATTTCCCCTGAAGACCTTCCAGTAGGATAAGACATAGAGGTGGAAGAAAGTGATATTGATGATCCTGACCTCGTGTAGGCCTAGGCTAATGTGTGTGCGTGTGTCTTAGTTTTAACCAAAAAAACGGTTAAAACATTAAAAAAATTTAAAAATAGAAAAGAGCTTATAGAATAAGGATATAAAGAAAGAAAATGTTTTTGTACAGTTATACAGTGTGTTTGTGTTTTAAGCTATGTGTTATCACAAAAGAATTAAAAAATTAAAAACATTTACAAGTTCATGAAGTAAAAAGTTAACAGTAAACTAATGGTAATTTATTATAGAAAAAATAAAAATATTTTTAATAAATTTAGTATACCCTAAGTATACAGTGTTCATAAAATCTACAATAGTGTACAGTAGTGTCCTCAGCCTTCACATTCACTAACCACTCAGTGACTCACCCAGAGCAACTTTTAGTCCTGGAAGCTCCACTCATGGTAAGTGCCCTATATAGGTATGCCATTTTTTTTTAATCTTTCATACTTTATTTTCACTGTACCTTTTCTATGCTTAGATATGTTTAGATAAACAAATACTTACCATTGTATTACAGTTGCCTACAGTATTCAGTACAGTAACATGCTGTGCAGGGCTGTAGCCTAGGAGCAATAGCTTTCCCCTATGACCTAGATGTGTGGCAGGCTATACCATCAGGTTGTGTAAGTACACTCTATGATGTTTGTACAACAAAGAAATCACCTAAGGACACATTTCTCAGAACTTATCCCTGCCGTTAAGTGATGCATGACTATTAATTAGGCAAGGAGAGACTACTAGAGTTTTTTTTCCCTTAGCCATTTTTCCAAGTGCTATGGCTTAAATTTACCGTATTAGAAGTACTTGTAAATTTTGTATCTCTTTCCCTTAAGAAAAATAATGCATCAAGCCCACATACATTGAAAGAAATAATTTATTCTATACTATATTTATGCATTATGTATTTAATTACTGAGATAGTGAAGTAAGATTATAGAAATGGCATAAAATTAAAGCACTTTGGTAAGTTTAAATGGCCATAACTTAAGTGGAATTCTTTGTCATTGACTATATCTAGTAGCGAGATGACACTTTGCTATTTTTACTTTTAAACCTAGGAAGGTTAGCCTGTAAACCATTTAGTAGCACAGCAAGCTTTCCAAATGCTATGAGTTAAAACATACGGAGATACTAAAGATACTTGGATGGGGTGTGAATGTTTTCCCACACACAT
Organism: Indri indri; assembly: GCA_004363605.1. Classification (NCBI taxonomy): domain Eukaryota; kingdom Metazoa; phylum Chordata; class Mammalia; order Primates; family Indriidae; genus Indri; species Indri indri. Next base: position 122,599 of record RJWJ010001453.1, read on the forward strand.
AAAATGTGTGTTTCAAAGAAGGAAAGATATTTTAGACATTTCGCTGAATACTAGTTTAAAGTTACAGCAAAATACATGATAGTTACTATTTTCATATTGATAAATTAAGAATACTTTTGTTAGACAAGATATGATAAGCCAAAAAATAAAAAAAAATTACTGTATTCCTAAATCCATATTGTTAGACAGTGCCCGTCTTGTATAAACCTGAAACAAATAGGGCTGTGTGTGCACATGTGTGTATGTTCAAGTTTGATAGTGATTGCCAACTTGTGTAAAGTTTCCCCATTTACAAACACTTTGACCAATTTTTATCTATTTTGTCTTACAGGAGAGTATTTTTTAATATTTTAAAAACCAACACATATTTTGTGTTTTCCAGTGATCTCTGAAGACTTTGTTAAGCTTTGCTTTTTATACTCTGTGTGTCACAAAAACAGTGGGTACACTGAATACGCTTTTTCAAATAAATCTCTGACCCACATAGTGATTTGCTATCACCCTCTTGGTGGTATTGAGGTGGAGTGATGTTGAGGGAGAAGCTTATTTTTTTCCCCTTTTAATAAATGGCTTTAAGCAAGAGAGATGCATGATAAGACTTGTGTTTTTGAGGAATTACCTTGTTGTCTATGGAAGATAGGTTGGAAGAAATTAAGACCAGAAGCAGGGGGCCACGTAAGAGGTATCTGCTGAGTGCAGTCCCAAGTGAGAGGTGATGAGAATCTCAACCAAGTATGGGAGTGAGAATGGAGACCAGAGAATGTATTAGAGAGAGATTTAGGGTATAGGTCATATATGATACAACTTGGTAAATGTTTGTATAAATGTTTGTATGTAAGTAATGAAGTATGAGTAGTTTATGAGAATAAGTAACTGGAGACCCAGACCACCTGTCAAGGTAGGGAGATTTGCCTGTGGAAATGGAGGGAGAAGGAAAGGCTGTAGTAAATTCAGTTTTGTGTGTGAGTCACAAGATCTCAACTCTATATCCAACTCAGTTGAATAAATAAATGAATTAATTTACTAATTTTGGGGGTTTGTATACATGCCTCTGGATCCTAAGAAAAACACCCAAACCTTTCTGACATGGAGCTAGATTTCTGCTTCCAAAACCTCACTGAGATCTGATTCTTTCCTCCATAATCCTCTAGCCTAATTCCCTTGTTTTTGCTGGTTGACTCTCCATGCCTTGACCCTGTGCCTCCTGTACCTATGTTACCACTTTGCTGAAGACCTCTACTCATGTTTAACTACAGTCTTTACTAGCTTTCTTCCTGCCCTACTCAACTTTGGATCAAATTTCCTCTGGATGCATTTCCTTGAGTGAGATGGCACAATGAATCTCCTAAGAGATGTATTTCTCAGTGTGTCTGTGGGCTAAATTTGATAGGGGTGGAAGAGGACACCACACTGTAGTATAGAAGAAGAGCACTGTGTAATAGGTCTTTTTCACTGCTGCTTTAAATCTATTAATAGCTGTTTAAGGTAAAGTGCTGAACCTCTCTACGCCTCAATCTCCTACTGTAAAATAAGTAGGTTGGCTAAAGGACCACTAAAACTCCACTTCCAGTTGTAAAACTTCATCACAAAATTTACATCTGCAATATTTGGCTCTGTAGAATTAGACTTGAAATAACTGTGGCCACAAAAGAAAATTCCCAGTGTACTTTAAAAAATAGATAAATTAAATCTTTGTTATAGAAGTTAAATGGAAGAATAAACCTCAATGAAAATAATTTCAGTAAAATTAAATTGAAAAGGGAAAAAAACTGAAAATGGTATATTTATACTGCAAAGATAATTGATTAAAGAATTAAGTTAGGTTAAGCAAGCTCACTCTGGAATATATTTTCTCAGTGATATTTGATTTAAAAAATGATGGGGGCATTTCCAAAGGACACACTAGCCAACTGGAGGGACTCCCAGTGGCCAAATCTGGGACAAGCGTATAAACTGTAACCCATAGAATAAATTAAATATTCATGAATTTATATGGATATAAATAATTTAATAAGTAGAGAAGAAATAATTCCTTATAATAGAATTCCAATTAATAAATGTAGAAGAAATTATAAAACTAGAAAATCACCATGAGACAAATACCACAGTAATAATTATTGCAATCAAGAATCATTGATGGATGCTAAAGTTAGTTGGCCAAAGATATAATGAGAAACAGAATATTTATGTAGTCTCAAGTTATTTCTCACAAGATACTTATCAAGAACAAAGGGAAAATAGTAACTTTACACTGAATAAACCTGCCGGACACCACCTTAACCAAGTGATTAAAGATAACATCACCTGTAATAGGATATGTCGACATCATATAACTCCTGATCCTGTAACTCCTGAGAAGGCACAACATTGCTTCTGTTACATTCTTGCCAAAATGTATAACCTCAGCCTTATAATGAGAAAACATCAGACAAACCCTACTTGAGAGACAGTCTATAAAATAACTGGCCACTGCTCTTCACATGTGTCAAAATCATGAGCTGTCCCAGAGTGGAGGAGTCTACCATGACAACTAAATGCAACATGGGATCCTGGGTTTGATATGGACCATAAGAAGCACACAAGTGGGAAAACTGGTGAAATTGGAATAAGGTCTAAAAATTAGTTAATAGAACTCTGTCAATGTCAATTTTCTGCTTTTTCAATAATTATACCATGGTTATGGTAGATGTTAACATTAGGGGAAGTTGGGGGAAGGGTATATGAGGGGAGCTCTCTGTGATATTTTTAACCACTTTTCTTTAGGTCTAGAATTATTTTAAAATAAAGAGTCTAAAATTGTATTTTAACCTCAAAAAATGTTTTTGAAACAGCCTTGCTGTGAACATAGCAAGGTAAGTCAGTTCACATAAACTCTCCTCTCCCATATACCTGTACACTAAGACTGAAAACGCTAAAATTAATAATTTTGAAAAAATTGAAAGAGACAATTTTAGGATAGCAAGAAGTTCTATATAATAAATAGGTAAACTTTAGGTCTTTAACATCCCTGAAGATTAGTAAAAGCTTAAAATAGGAATATATTCAAGAAGCACATCTATTTACAAATGATTTACCTTTTGAGAGTGACCTTCTGGAGGACAATCCTGTCTCCTGGTGTCACTAAATGGGTCGTAGAGCACATGAGTCTTGGAAGCAGAGCACAGTTCCCGCTCCAAAAGCCAACAAGGCCAAATGCTTACTTTCCTGGCCTCCCTTGTGTTACTAGAATGCCAGTGTTGAACCTAGGCTTGGCCAGTCAAATCCATCCCCTCTGGGCTTTGAGTCAGGAGCTAGTGAGAGGGAAGAGTACATTCCAGTGTGGCAGCAGGAGTAGTGGCAACATCCACTTTTCAAGTGTCACATTAAGCATTCTAGAGTGTCAGTGGTGTCTTGCATGCTGGTTCTGGGTCTTGAATCTGTGTGGGATCTGGGCTTTGCCAATCCTTCCTTATTCCCATATATTTTCTGCCTGCTTGTTTTAGCTTCCTTGGCAATTTTGGGGATCTACTTTCTATTCTTTCAGTAATTTTGTTTTCTGCCACAATTGAGAACTCCAACTGATATGTATTGCTATACAAAAGTTTAGATGTGGTATCTTTGTACCTCTGTCTCACCAAAATGAATTTATGTTGTAAGACTTGTTTTGAGGTATGTATATTTTTCAGCATTTCAAGTTTTAATTTGCTTTTATATGTATTATACTGAGCTAGTGAGTAGAGTTTAAGTGTTATTATAGTGCAGCGGTTAATAGTGTGGACTCTGGAGTTTATGCCTGGATTTAAATTCAGGCTCTGTCACTTATTATTAATAGCTGGTTGAGTTTTTAACAGTTATAAAATGGGGATAATAGCAGTACTTACCCCAAGACTTGTAAGGAGGACTAAATATATACAGACACACAGATGCGTGTACGCACAAAGAGCTTAGAGCAGTGCTTGGCAAGTAGTAAGCTCTTTATTTCAGTATTAGCTATTGTTATTATTTTAATTCTAATATCAGCTTAGACGTTTACATATGTTTATTTTCTGATTGATTTTAATATGCCAAGTTCTCCAGCTCCTTTTGTGTCAGCAGTACCTTTCCTCTTCATAAACCTCTCTAGTAAGTATCTTACAGGAGAAAGTTCACACTGATGCTGAGATCTGAGATCAGATTTTGTGAATCGGTGTATTATTGAATCGATTACATTCTTGACAGTTATTGGAATCTGTACAGCATCTGAGTTTTTGCCTGATTTGCTTAAAAGGAGAATTGATAACTAGGACCTAAACTTAAGAAGGAAATGGATTTGTTGTTTTCAAAAACATGACTAAAATATTAGTAAATTAAAGTCAATTAATTAACTTTGAGTCTTTCTAGAATAATATATACAGTAATTAAAAGCAAAAATTATCTAAATTAATTAAATGGATGTTTTAAGTCTGATGAACAAAATTAGGGTAGTCACTGCCTTCCCAAGGGATAAGTCGAAACATTTAGAAGAAATGTAGAACATAAAAACAAACCCAGGGAGACTATTCATTTAAATAATGAACAGCAGCATCATTGTGTCAAAGCTTTGAAATTCTTTCCCTAGTTGCCTATTGGAATAAGTTTTCCTTAAAGAACTATCATAACAACATGAAGGGAAAACGTGAGAAATTTCCTTACAACTTTATGCATTCTGATTATGTGATTAAGACTCACTGAAGTGGTTTTAATCATTATAATATGACCATGATTCTTTCCCAGTGGATATGGACATCATTATCCATCTCTGAAGACTCGTCAAAACCTTCCTCACAGTTTTACTGTAGTTAACAGTCTATAAAAGGAAAGCCAGAGTTCTCACTGGGACTGCTGGTAAGACAGGAAGAAATTAAAAATTATTCTCTAACTACTTTTCCTGCCTCATTTGTAGATCGAGGAACTCTGATCTGTGAACCTTATGTATGCATGAGTATTTTTAAGTCTTAATTCCTTTACTTTCTTGGCTTTTACACTCTTTCTGATATAACTTGGTTGTACAATTCTCTGTCAGTGGCTCTGGGCTTTTGCATGTTGATGCCAGTGTCATCTGTTTTGGATTATAAGCTCCTTGAGGGCAGTGGCTCTTGGCTTGGGTTCTACAATACTCTTTGATGGTGATCATGATGACAAAGTGGTTTCCTCCTTTGATCTGAAGTATACCCTTGACGTTAGCATATTCTGAGAATTAATAATATAGCAAGTGTTTCTCAATATTCATTTACTTTTAAATTTCTTTGTGTTGTATCAAAACAAAAGAATAGCTATCATTTGCTGATTATTTTCTGGGTACTGGAAGTGTGAGCACTTTACATTTATAATTTCATCTAATTCTCACCAAAACTCACTGAAATTGATATTATCATTTTTATTCTCATTTTACAGATGAGAAAACTAGGGCTTAAAGAGGTTAAATAACTTGGCTATTGTCATTCAACTAGAAACATTATAGCCAAGAAACCCAGGTCTATCTGACTTCGCAGATACTGCTTTCAACCACTGTATCATAGTTTTCTTTGAGTCCCTATGGACATTTGCATTTCATCGTTTTATGTCCTGAAATCTATATTTTAAAAAGTTTTTTGGCTGGGCGCAGTGGCTCACGCCAGTAATCCTAGCACTCTGGGAGGCCGAGGCAGGCGGATTGTTTGAGCTCAGGAGTTCGAGACCAGCCTGAGCAAGAGCGAGACCCCGCCTCTACTAAAATTAGAAAGAAATTAATTGGCCAACTAAAAATATATAGAAAAAATTAGCCGGGCATGGTGGCGCATGCCTGTAATCCCAGCTACTTGGGAGGCTGAGGCTGAAGGATCACTTGGGCCCAGGAGTTTGAGTTTGCTGTGAGCTAGGCTGACGCTACGGCACTCACTCTAGCCCGGGCAAAAAGAGTGAGACTGTCTCAAAAAAAAAAAAAAAAAAAAAAAAGTTTTTTTCTTATGCAATGCTTACTGAGTGTTATCATGATTGTAATAGCATAACCTTAAAAAACAAAAGCATTTTACTGATTTGTCTTTATTTACTAGGGGAAAAATTCTGAAAACCTCTCAAATATCTATTCTATTTATCTAACATCGAAAAACCTATTATTTTAATTTTTAATGCTGTTTAGAAAATGAGAGTGAACATTCCTGACAGTTGCTGTAAGTGCTGACACATTTTATATTTTCATGATAATTCTTCTATAGATACGTCTTACTCTTTCTGATGTGGTATTCACTAGTTTTTGATAAATAGACTATATTGTGTGGGTTTTTTTTTTTTCATTGAGAGAATGATGGAGTTAAAAATAATCACAATAATAATTTTAAAAGAACATGCTGACATTTAGATCTAAAGACTTTCTCCTCTAGGCTATAAAGTCTTAAAAGTAGGTCACACTTTGGGTTTAAACTCTGAATAGATACTTGCTCTCTGTATTAGCTTACCTTTTGATCTTAAAGCAGCACTTATTCTTGACTTCAGTAAATTTTAGATTGTCCTTCCAAATTTGGAAATACTGTATGACATGAAAAATCACCAGTCATTTTAAAAGGAGGAAATTAAAGAAACAAGTGCTGCACTTTCCTGTTCTGTCTCCTTGAAGAACTGGAAGTTTTCTTCTATCAGTGATCTAAGCTATAAATACAAGACAGTTAAAAAAATACAGAAGTTCATGCTCACTTGAATAAAATTGAGGTATAGGGTAGCATCCTTAAAATTCTCTGAGATTACTTTTCATTAACCAGAGGACAGCAGAGAAAGAGAATGTTTATAGGCTACAGTCAGTCTGCCTCATGAGTTAGCATAATTGCCAATTCACTTGCTTCCCAATACTCCATTCATTACAAGGAAACTACTGTAGGTCTTTGGAACTATTTTTCCTCAGTTCTAACACCACTACAAACCACTGAAGAATATGACCTTCACCCTTTTCTCTTTTATTTCCCTGATTCATAGCATACTTTCTTATACTTAGAATTTCTCTTCTAGCCTCTCCTGCCCTATACTGCATAGTTCCATTAAGTATAAACATCAGGCTTATTTCCCTGCTGTAGGTACTGATGACCGAAACACTTATTTTTGCAAACTGATTATTGTTGTAGCATAACTATTTTATATGCCAATTATTTTTAGAAAGGCCTATTCTGTGGCCAGAGGGAGTCGGTGAAGTTGGGGTTGTAATTAAAGGTTATTTCAAAAGTTTTAGATCTAGTAACTTTCAATATACTATTTGATTTAAATATACTTATAGGAATTTTGAAAGGATGATTTCTGAAGCTGTGGTTACCTGTTTGCTTACAGTGGCAATTCCTTTATTAGTACAAACTTCATGCAATTATGCAAATTTAACAAGTATTTATTTCAATATCAACTAACTGGTGATGATTCATTTCACATTTTAGTTTTTCTTAGGCCTCTGTTACCACTTTCTCCAGCCCCCCCCCCATATTACCCTGTCTGCTCTTCTCTTCTGCATATTAATTCTGTTTTTCTCTTTCAAATGCTTAGTGGAATTTGTTCTATCCTTTGTTTCTTCCTCCATCTCTTCATCATCTTATTTACTGAAAATAGTAGTGAATTAAATTCTTAAGTTTACAGAACAAGAATCATATTCTTCTTATTATTTATGTTTGGCGTTATAATCTTGATCTCTGTTGCCAAGATATACAATAGGAGACAGTCCAGTTTAAGATGGTCTTAAAAAATATTTCCAGCATGAAACTCTCTAGGTAAGATACATAGCAGGTACTCATATGACAATTAGGAAATGGTGAAGTGTAATTAGAATCAGAAAAAGATTATTTTTAACCCCATCATTCTCTCAATGAAAAAAAAAAACCCACACAATATAGTCTATTTATCAAAAACTAGTGAATACCACATCAGAAAGAGTAAGACGTATCTATAGAAGAATTATCATGAAAATATAAAATGTGTCAGCACTTACAGCAACTGTCAGGAATGTTCACTCTCATTTTCTAAACAGCATTAGAGGCACAATGCCTAGGCAGTACACAGTGAGCATGCATTCTTATACCTACTCACAGAATGCAAAAAGTGAGAAGGCTTTTTCCTGCTTATCTAAGAAATACAAAGTAATGAGAAGAGTGGGAAAAAAAGAGCAATAAATACTCATCCTGAAGATGTTTTTATGTCTTCAGTATTTCAGCATTTTTTTACTGCCAGCTTTAATTAATTTCATCATATGTTCATAGAGAAAATGACCCAGCATCCTCAGTTCAACTGATATTTATTGCAAAAATACTGTTACTTAGGTCCATTATCTTCATAAAATTGTGATCCAAATGAAACTATGAAAACAATTTAAAACTGACCAGAATTATGCCTATGCATATTTTTGTTCGTTTGGTTTGTTTTTTGGTGAGTAATAAGTAGGTGTTTTCTTAAAGGGAATGAAATCTTGTTTGCTAATTAATTAGTAAACCTAGAAGTATTTTGAGCTTCAAAGGACAGTTCTTACTTTCCAAATAAATACAGGTATACCTCGGAGATATTATGGTTTAGTTCCAGACCACCACAATAAAGCAAATACCGCAATAATGTGAGCTACACAAATTTTTGGTTTCCCAGTACATATAAAAGTTACGTTTATACTATAGTGTAGTCTATTAAGTGTACAATAGTATTATGTCTAAAAAAACCAATGTATTAAAATACATCTTCATTAAAACATACTTTATTACTAAAAATGCTAAAAATTATCTGAGCCTTCAAAGAATCATAATTTTTTGCTAGTGAAGGGTCTTGCCTTGATGTTGATGGCTGCTGACTGATTAGGGTGGTGGTTGCTGAAAGTTGGAGTGGCTGTGGCAATTTCTTAAAATGAGACAACAGTGAAATTTACTGCATCAATTAACTCTTCCGTTAATGAAAGATTTCTCTGTAGCATGCAATGCTGTTTGATGGCATTTTTCCCAGAGTGGAACTTCCTTCAAAATTGGAGTCAGCCTTCCCAAACCTTGCTGCTACTTTGTGAAGTAGGTTTAATTCTGAATCCTTTGTTGTAATTTCAACAATGTTCACAGCATCTTCACTAGGAGTAGATTCTGTCTCAAGAACCCACTTTCTTTGCTCATCCATAAGAAGCAACTCCTCATCTGTTCGAGTTTTATCATGAGATTATAGCAATTCAGTCCTATCTTCAGGCTCTACTTCTATTAATAATTATAATTCTATTACTCTTTCTACCACTTCTGCAGTGACTTCTTCCCCTGAAGTCTTTTTTTTTTTTTTTTTTTT
>RJWJ010001454.1:0-131669 GCA_004363605.1 Indri indri
TTGGGATACTTCACTTAGTAGAATGCATTCCAGCTCTATCCAGGAGAATACAAGAGGTGCTATATCACCATTGTTTCTTAAAGCTGAATAGTACTCCATGGTATACATATACCACATTTTATTAATCCACTCATGTATTGATGGACACTTGGGTTGTTTCCACATCTTTGCAATTGTGAATTGTGCTGCTATAAACATTCAGGTGCAGATGTCTTTTTCATAGAGTGTCTTTTGTTCTTTTGGGTAGATGCCCAGTAATGGGATTGCTGGATCAAATGGTAACTCTACTTGTGTCTCTTTAAGGTATCTCCATATTGCTTTCCACGAGGTTGCACTAGTTTGCAGTCCCACCAGCAGTGTATGAGTGTTCCTATCTCTCCGCATCCACGCCAACATTTATTGTTTTGGGACTTTTTGATAAAGGCCAGTCTCACTGGAGAGAAGTGATATCTCATTGTGGTTTTGATTTGCATTTCTCTGATGGTTAGAGACGTCGAGCATTTTTTCATATGTTTTTTGGCCATTATTCTGCCTTCTTTTGAAAAGTTTCTGTTCATGTCCTTTGCCCACTTTTTGATAGGGTTGTTTGATTTTTTCTTGCTGATTTTCCTGAGTTCTAAATAGAATCTAGTTATCAGGCCTTTATCAGATTTGTAGTATGCAAAAATTTTCTCCCATTCTGTAGGTTGTCTGTTTGCTCTTGTGACAGTTTCTTTGGCTGTGCAGAAGCTTTTTAGTTTGATCAGGTCCCATTTATTTATTTTGATTGTTGCTGTGATTGCCTTTGGGGTCTTCTTCATAAATTCTTTGCCTAGGACAATGTCTAGAGGAGTATTTCCAACATTTTCCTATAGAGTTCGAATAGTTTCACTCCTTAGGTTTAAGTCTGTTACCCAGCGTGAGTTGATTTTTGTGAGAGGTGAAAGGTGTGGATCCTGGTTCAGTCTTCTACATGTGGCTATCCAGTTTTCCCAGCACCATTTATTGAATAAGGATTCTTTTCCCCAGTGTATGTTTTTGTCTGCTTTGTCAAAGATTAGATGGCTATATGAGGATGGTTTTATATCTGGGTTCTCAGTTCTGTTCCACTGATCAATGGCTCTATTTTTGTGCTAGTACCAAGCTGTTTTGATTATTACAGCCTTATAATAAAGTTTGAAGTCTGGTAAATTGATACCTCCCATTTTGTTAGTGTGAGTTAAGATGGTTAATATGGTAGTAGTTAACAACACTCGGCGCTAGGAAGATAGGTGAGTTCATACATTGGTATGAACTGTCTGAGGGACATTTAACAATATGTATCAAGAATCTTAAAGTTTTTCATATTCATTACACACAGTCCTACTTCTAGGAACCTACCTTTAAGAAATGACCATTTCTAAACGTAATTCACCACATAAACAGAAGCAAAAACAAAAACCATATAATTCTCTCAATAGACACAGAAAAAGCATTTGACAAAATTCAATACCCTTTTTTGATAAGAGTGTTTAACAAAATAGGCATAGATGGGGCTTACCTAAAAATGATACAAGCCATTTATGACAAACCCACAGCCAACATCATACTGAATGGAGAAAAATTGAAAGCATTCCCCCTTAGAACTGGAACCAGACAAGGTTGCCCACTATCTCCACTTCTATTCAACATAGGGCTGGAAGTCCTGGCCACAGCAATCAGGCAAGAAAGTGGAATTAAAGGCATTCGAATGGGAACAGAAGAGATCAAACTCTCACTATTTGCTGATGACATGATATTATATCTAGAAAACCCCATGGATTCAACCAAGAGGCTCCTGGAATCGATAAATGAATTCAGTAAAGTCTCAGGATATAAAATCAATACACACAAATCAGAGACTTTCATATACGCCAATAGCAGTCATACAGAGAACCGAATCAAAGACTCAATTCCCTTCACGATAGCAAGAAAGAAAATAAAGTACCTAGGAATGTATTTAACTAAGGAGGTAAAAGACCTCTACAGGGAGAACTATGAAACATTGAGGAAGGAAATAGCAGAGGATGTAAACAGGTGGAAAACCGTACCATGCTCATGCGTCGGTAGAATCAACATTGTTAAAATGTCTATACTACCCAAAGTGTTCTACAGGTTCAATGCAATCCCTATTAAAATACCAACATCATTCTTCACAGAAGTAGAAAAATTAATTTTACACTTCCTATGGAACTAGAGAAGACCCCGCATAGCCTATGATCTTTCTTACTTCCTAACCTTGGTCTACAACAACTGGAGAATCTAATTTTCCCATAAACAAGGTTAACAGACAAATAACAGATTGAGAGAAGATATTTTTAATCTATATTGACAAAGGAATGCTGTACAGAAATATAAATATAAAGGATTCCTACATATCACTAAGAAAAAGACAACTCAATAGAAAAATAGTCAAGTGGAATGAACAAACAGCTCATAGAAAAAGATGAAATATCCAAAACATATCAAAAGTAATCAGGAAAAATAAAGCAGTAATGAAACCTTGTATACTCCAGACATTGGTAATAATCCAACATCTGGATTTACCAAATAACGGTGAGGATATTAGCTAGGTACCCTTATATGTTATTGGTGGGAGTTTAAATTAGTATGTATATACTGTGAAGAACAATTTGGCAATGCCTGGTAAAGTTAAATATAGACATAATTTGTGCATTGGACACCACTGGGTGCCTACCAGCAAACTTTCCCAGACCATTTCCTTTTCTACAGAAGCCTAATGTTATTTGCCCAGCCATTCCTTCCCCAGCACAGTCATGTGCTTCAATGGAAGAAGATGCAAACCACAGTTCCAGAATTGGGCTCGTTTTTTTCTAAAAGTGATCATATTGCCATTGGCAGTGACCTAATTGCAGCCAATAAATTACAAGGGGAGGTCTGCTGGGGTTATTCTGGGGAAAGGTTACAATTCTTGAGAGATCGCCTTAGGAAAAACAGCCTTCCCTCTTCTTCTGGATGCTGCTGTATTTGGATGTCATGTTTGCAAATTCTGCGATCATTCCACTACGAGCCTGAGAAGGAAGCCATACCCAGATGACAAGATGGAAGAAGGAAGGGAATGGCTCCTTGATAACCTTATTGAGCCTTGAATAAAGCAACCCTAAAAAGCTGACCCCACCCCCAAAGCTGCTTTTAAGTAAAATAATAAATGCTTTCATTTTTAAGCCAGAGTAAATTGAAGGTTTTGCTTCTTATTGTCAAAATCAGACTATTTCTAGGTATATACCCTACAGAACCCCCACTCAGGTATACACAGATACACATATGAAGATACATTTTATAGCAATCTTTATAAAATCCCCAAATTAGAAACAATTAAATTGTCTAACTTCAGTTGAACAGTTAAATACATTTGAATATAATCCTATGATGGAAAACTATAAAATAATTAAAATGTTTTAAAATGAATATACTTGATCTACTTTTGTGGACATAGGTATATATCAAGAACATAATGCAGAGTGAAAAAAGAAGGTTGCTGAACAAATGGACAGCACACCATATGTGCATACTCTATCAACATACAAAACGATATTATTTATAGCCAATTGGCATGTGCATATGGAGTAAACATGCCAAAAATGATCACTGAGAACATGCATAAACTCAGAACAGAGGTAAAGGGTGTAACATGCTAGAGTTACAATGAGAATCTCATGTGCATCTTTAATATTTTACTTCTTTTAAGGAAGGTGCAAACCACACATGAAGAAAAGTTAGTACGTGTTAATTTAGCTTAATGAGAATATTGCTTATACTATAATTTTCTTTATGCTTAAAATAATTCATAATAAATTTTTATAAAATAGAATAAATTTTAAAATAAAAATATTAGCAAAAAAATACAGAAAAAAGATACAGGAAATGGAACTTGGGATGAGATTGCCTTTCACTATTAAATTTAAACACTTCTCTATTGTTTAAATATTATAACGAGTACGAGTTTCACTTACACTTTCTTAAAAAGAGAGGATTTTGAAGAGAAATAAATTCAGTCTCTCACTATAGCTCCGTTCTGTTTTAGGCCATCAATTCCCTCTGTTGTAGCTTCTTCCTTACGCAGACTGAACAATATGGTGGATGGCTGTAACTACCCCCTCATAGGAATTATCAACTTCCCATGTGTCTTTGAGAATTTCACAATATGTTGAAAATAAATACCAACATAAGAAACTGCTATAGAACACTCCTGGCATTCCTTCAAATCCTCCCTGATGGTATCCTCCCTAGCTCAAACCAACAATTCAGCTTCTCTCTCCCGAAGCCCAGCTATGAAGAAAATAATCGCCACAGTGCTAATTTATTGTGGACCTTAAGCCGTCTCTGCATGCTTTGGGTGACATCTTTCACTCCTGAGGTTTTCCTTACTCCCCGTACACTTTGTCTCTCAAATGCATAACTCCAGTCTGATCTCCACTCTCAGCCTCAGGCAAGGCTCCAGCTTTATTATTGGGCTTCTCTGTGTAGTTAACGCCAAGCTGAACACATTGTTCCACCCAACACGAGAATGGGCATGGCTGGGATCAGTCCTAGTAATCTATAAATGGAAGCTGTACATGATGGAGAATCATGAAATAGTCACTGAAATTCATTTAAGGATGGCCTGAAATTTTTGATGCTCTTCTCATTGAGAGTTAGGATCCACGACTCTTGTTCTTGATTGAATATGTGTGGATTTGATGGCTGTTCTGAGTAACAAAATATGGCAAATATTAACACTGTACCAAGTTCTGAGCCTAAACCTTAAGTCACTGGCAGCTTCTACTTCCTCGCTCTCAGCTCCCTGTCTCTGTGAGTTCTGCCACCACATCAGAAGTCCAGCCACCTCATGACCACCATGCTGGAGAGGCCACAAGGGGTTGCTCCAGTTGCCAGTCTCAGATGAACACAGTCAACCAACCACTACTTCAAGGTGCTGGCCCTGTGAATGAAGCCTTCTTGGACTCTCCAGACAAGCCTACTGAGTACCACTAGGTGACCTTGGTCAGTGCTCGGTGGGGCAGAAGAATTACACACGGAGCCCTGCTCAAATCCCTCACCCACAAGATTATGAAATATAACAAATGGTTTCAACTCACTACGTTTTGGAATTTATTATGCAACAATAGATAACCAGAAAATTCCCTCTTCCCCAAAGCTATTTAATGGGCCTCCTAGATGTATACATAGTTCTTACCCACAAAACATTTTCCAATTATTATGAGTTACTAAAAAATAATTATATACTATCTCATTGCTAAAAACACACAATGCATAATTATACAAAATAAAATTTTAAAATCCCACCTTTACTCCCTAATTTCATCCCTTTCCCCATCTCAAAGTTAACTACTGTTCCTATTAATGTATATTTAGATTATTTCTAGTTTTTTGGTAAATAAAACAGTGTTGCAATAAATAGCCTTGGAGATGTGTGAGTATTGTCTGAAAAATTAAGATTCATAGAAGTCAGATTGCTGGACCAAAAGATACTAAAATTGTGATATCCAATACCAAATTGCTCTCCAAAAAAATTAAAATCTTTGCCCATTTATATTGTCACCACTATTTTACAATAGTATTTATTTCTGCAAACACTGGCTGCCAATAGATATTAACCATGTAAATTTTCCCACTATGAATAAAAAAGTGATAGTTTATTGTTTTAATTGATATTTCTCTGATTATCTGTGAAGTTTGTAGCATCTTTTCATAGGTTTATTACTACTCGAATTTCCTCTTCGGTGCATTTACTGTTTACAATCTTCTCTAAAAATTGTTTTTTGTTGGATTGCCTCTTTGTGTTTATTGATTTGTGGCAGCTCTTTGCATTCTGAATATTAATTTGTTGCTTGTTCTATATGCTACAAATACTTTTTTCTAGTCTGTGGTTTGTCTTTTATTCATTAATTTATTTATTCAAGAGATATTTATTGAGTACTCAGTGGCACACATTGTTCTAGCTATTGGAACAACATGAGTAAAACACAGTCCCACTCTCTTGGAGTTAACAGTTTAGTGTGGAAGATATACAATAAACAATGGCATGTAGATATAATATTGTATAAGTGTTATAAAGAATAATAGAGTGGAAGTAAGAGATATAAAGTGATGAAGTATGCTATTTTATAGTAGGGTGTTCGGGGGAGTCATCTGATGACTGAAATGAGCTGATATCTGGAGGGAAGACATTCCAATCTGAGGAAATAGCATGTGCAAAGGCTCTGAGGTAGGAGCATGATCGTAGTGTTCCAGAGACTGCAAGCAAGCTAGTTTGGCTGGAGGACCACAAGTAAGGACAAGGGTGGTAAGACACCAGCCCAGAGAGACAGGCAGCACCCAGAAAACTTAAGGCCTTGTAAATTATGAACTATTAATTTTATTTCATTGGAGAATAGAAGCAATTACGAATTGTTCATAGGGGACCGATGATATCTGATCTCCATTTGGAAAGGATCAGTCTGTCTACTGTGCAGAATAGACCGTGTGTGTGTGTATCTGTAAAGGGACATCGGGCAGAATGAGAGCAGAAAGATCACATAGAAGGCCACTGCCACACTTAGTAGGTTGTTTTTCATAGTCTAAGCTCAGATATGAAGTAACAGAGAAGTAGATTTAAGTTGAGGATTTAGAAGACATTATTCTACTTGGAAATGTGAAGGTCATTGGTTACTTTGAGAAAAGGCACTTTAGTGGAGGGATACAAAATTCTAAGTGAATTGGTCTCTAGAGAGAATGGCAGAGGAGAGGGACACACCAAGTCCACCTGGAAGGGATTTTGCTCTAAAACCAGAGAAATACAGTAGTTGCTGGAGGCAGATATAGGATCAAGGGAAGTTTATTTCATTTTTGTAATATGGGAGATGTTCTTCTAAGATGTTTGTGCAGCAATGGCAATGAGCCCGAGGAGAGTTTAAATTAATGAGATAGAAGAAAGAGAGGACAAGTCCTTGGGTAGATAAGAGGCTATGTGATTGAGTGTCCGGGTGGACACTCTGAGCTTAACTAAGAGCACAGATCTTTCATCCATTTGTAATAAGAAGCAACAAAGCAACAACATACCCATGTAGAGCAGGAGAACTGGTCAATGTGATGCTGGGAGAGCAAGGAAGTTTGTTCTGATTTATTGATTTTATTTTCTCAATGAAATAAAAAATCATCAGCTGAGAATGAGAAGGAAGGAGCAGGTATTGGAGATTTGTAAAGAGAGGGGACTGAGTGAACTATTTGACTTGGACAGTATAACTTCGGTATGAAACTCTGCAGGGGCAACTGGAGATGTTAAACTCATCTTAAAGTTGGTCTGGTGTTTCCTTTTTCAGGCATGTGTGTGTCTCTAGTTGCATTATTTACATAGTTTATGGCATCTTTAATCACATAGAAATTCTTTTCTCCTTATGTAGTCAAGTCAAATTTGTTAATTTTTCCTTCATGAATTCTTCAATTTGTACCTTCTTAAGAAGGCTCCTCTTCTACCTTTAAATAATAATAATAAAAAATCTTTCCCTATTTTCTTCTAATATTTTTATAATAAATACTAACATTTCATTCCATGTGGACTTTTTGGTATGCATAAATGTCTAACTTTATTTTTCTCAAAATGGATAATACAATGTTCCAACATCATGTTTCAAAAATCCACCCTTTCTCCTCTGAAATGTCATTTTGGTCATGTGCATGGCTTATTTTTGGATTTCTGTGGTTGTTTCATTGCTCCTTCCTGCCTTATGACCACATTGCTTTACTTACTGTGGCATTTTTCAATATCTGCTAGTGAAAATCACCATTCAAATCTCATTTTCAAAAGTTTCATACCAAACTTTGGGAATTTTATCTTCCAGATAAAAATTATCTTCCAGATGAATTCAATTCAGTACAATAATCACCTTGTAAAGCATCACTTAAAATTTGGAAGGGATTTTGATAGAGATTTCACTGAATTTATAGATTAATTTGTGTAAAATTTCAATTTATAATCTGAGGACTTTTCATAGAGAAGGCTGTTATTCTCGATGTTTATGTGGGTCAGCTTTTGTGCTCTTCAAAACAGTTTCATAGATTTTTTTCAATGAAGAAACCTCATGGCATTTTAAATGTATTTATTTATGTTTTTATGTTTTATTCTGACAGCATAAAGCAAAACTCATCTATTGTCTTCCACGTAGCACCTTAAGTACATTAACCTTTTTGTGCCATAGTTTCCTAGTCTGTTAAAAGAACATTGTTGTGAGGAGTAAATGAGTTACTACATGGTAAACACTTAAAACTGCCTGGTGCTGCTGTTATAATTTCTTCTTTTAAAGCCCTGTAATCCCAAGTAAGCCCTCTGTGTTCTTTTTGTTTTTTAATTTCAAAATATTAAGGAAGTACAAATGTTTTTGTTACATGGATACCTTTTACAATGCTTAAGTTGGGCTTGTAGTGTACCCAACGCCTGAATGGTGTTCATTGTACCGAATGGTGTTCATTGAACCGAACGGTGTTCATTGAACCTGATGGGTGAGTTTTTACCCCTCCCCTCCCCCTTCTTGATTTCCTATGACCTTTACATCTCTTTGTGCCCATGTGTGCCCATCAATTAGCTCCCAATTGTTAATATTAGAGAGTGCATGTGATGTTTGCTTTTCCATTCCTGAGATACTTCACTTAGGATAATGGTCTCCAATTCCATCCAAGTTGCTGCAAAAGACATTATTCCATTCCTTTTCATGGCTGAGTAGTACTCCATGGTATATATATATCAATATATACCACATTTTCTTAACCCACTCATGAATTGATGAATACTTAGTTTGATTCCACGTCTTTACAACTGTGAATTGTGCTGCAATAAACATTCGAGTGTAGGTATCTTTTCTACAAAATGTAAGTCCTCTGTGTTCTAACTATAGCAAACCCTTGCAGTGCCACAAAGGATCATGTACCCAAGCTCTCCCACACATCATTCCAAAGGCATCTTATAAATGTAGTTCCCAGACTTGCAGCTTCGGTTTTACAGAAGAGAACTTAGCGGGGCAGGACGCCACTGGCAATTTCAGAGAAATGAGAAAGATTTCACATGTCATTATAAAAATATGTAAAAAATTATTTTGGAACTGCCCCACAGTGGGCCATTTATATTTGGTATCACATTGTTTTGCATTTTAGATGTTCTATATAATCTAAAAACCAGATAAATTAAAAAAAATGTTTAAAGGGAAGGTGACTTTGCAATGGATGGCTTCTCTAAATATCAGTATATTTATGTATTCAACCAATAAAGTACAGCTTTTGAAGCAGCTGTGTAAACAGACAACATACTTAACAACTAAATTTAATGCTATATTACGGTGTTTTTCAGGTACATTCAATACTACTGTTTTACACAATTAACAGAAGTATAAGTTCTTCATCGAGAGGAGGAGGCCATGCCCCAACTACTCTAGATTGCTTTGCTTCTTACCTGATGGCTTGATTACCAGAAGTCCAACACCTGTTAGATCCTTTATCTGTTGAAATATATTTTTATAGAACATATTAAATATTCTTAATATCAAGAGCCACTCACTGAGGCCTTTACTAGACAGGACGCATGTATGTTACATGAAAAGTCTTCCCCGTCCTCCCTCCCTTTCAAAAGCAATGCTTTAAACAAAAATT
Organism: Indri indri; assembly: GCA_004363605.1. Taxonomy (NCBI): domain Eukaryota; kingdom Metazoa; phylum Chordata; class Mammalia; order Primates; family Indriidae; genus Indri; species Indri indri. The sequence goes on from RJWJ010001454.1 coordinate 9,637, forward strand.
TCAGAAACTTCGCAGCTGGGCTTAGAGCTTCTATCCAGTAGCCAATTGACTGGGGAAGGAATAAAAAGATGATAAAAAGGAAAATCCTGTCTCTAGCTCCTTTTCTCTCTCACTCTTTTCTATTCTCTCCACATACACATTCCACACACACTGAAATTAGGAAATGCAATTAGTTATAGAACATGATAGGTTCCCCTTTATTCATTATCGTATCAGTGTAATGGCTTAAGGGAGGTATTACCAGAGTGTTTCAAACCACTGCATCTCAAAGCCCTGGGATCATTTTTGTCGGTGTATTCTAACTTCCCAGAGTACAACACAAGCCGCGTGGCGAACTGAGTTAAGCTCGGAAAAAAGACAGCCTCTGTCTCTGGAGGATGGCTTTGGAAGAACAAGGTAACTGGGGTACTAGGTCACTGCAAAGCTAACCATGAAAGTAAGTAAAACAGACAGAGGAGAAAATAGCCCATGTAATATTAATGCATATTGCATTCGAGAAAGAAATATGCTCCGACTGCAATGTCTCTGTGACCTCGTGCCCTAATTATATGCGCCGTTGGACTTCCACGCTCCAAAACCGTTATTAGCCTCTGGTTTCTATTTCTCTCTGATATGTTTATTTCTCAACATTCTCAATTTCATCTTTTTCAGAGACCAGAATCATCAAGATATAAGTATATTCAAGTCACAAACAAAGTTGAATCAGGAAAGAAACAGTAGTGTCTTGTCCTCTGGGCAAACTGCAGTTTGCAAATAACTGAAATCTCCTTGGGAAGGAAACAGCACTTCCCTCCAGTTTCTTCATCCCCAGTTTGCCAAGGCCTCGGGCCCTAGAGAGACCCCCGCTCCGCCCCCGGGCAGTGCCTCCTTTCCCCACTCACTTGGAATGTGCTATGTGAGGATTTTCCAGGAGCAGAACAGGTAAGAGTGTCAGAAAACAGTGCAATGTATTAATACTACCCTCCTAACACAGTGCAGAGCCCAGGCACAGTGTGTAAACGCTCGGTGCATTTGCCTTTGTGTTTGCGCTCATCCGAAAGTCATTATTGACCTAACCATTATAGACAATGAAGCACCGCGCTCTGAATGATGATTTAAAGTAAAAACACAGCAGAGTGAAAATACAGCAGAGGAGGCCCCCAAATATCTCCCGCTGCATCATGCAATGGTATAATAATCCCCCAAAGCCCAAACCAGCAAATATGCTGCCACAGAAAACTGGTAAGGCTCTACAAAGTTACATTTGCTTAGATAAAAGTTCCACTGACATTTTTATTCAACTTATGGTAGCATATGCTATTTTCTTTTGGCCTTTGTAATTTCCCTGTCATTTAGTTTCTAAGAGAGGCCTGCTTGGCAGGTTTTACAACTGTTTTCTTGAGATTGGAGGAGAATGATGATAAAGGTCACAGTTCCACTGTTGAGTGTTCTTGAGTATGACAGTCCTAAAGGAACTGCCCCCTCTACGGGCTACACTGACAGAGCAGGGGAGCCATGGTCTGTTAGGGAGAGAAAGCATGTCCTAAGACTGAGCTCATTCTTGTGGAAATTCACCTGGTTTAGGATTTATGTTTCCATATAAATCCATAAAACATAATCCACACCCTTTTAGAACAACTTTACCTTCTATTGTATAAGGAACAAAAAATTAGCCGTGTTATTTGCTGTCTCCCCTGCTCAAAAATGCCAACACTTACGGCTCCTTGCTTTTTCTATTTGGTCGAACTAATCAAGAGAAACGTTAAAAACAATAGTGCCTAAAATAACAGGCACTGAGCAAATAGCGGATTGAAAGCAGCAAGCGGGAGATCCACAGAGAAACAAGTGCACGATGAAAAACATTGATGAAAACGATATAGTCAGTCTGGTGTTTTTAGCTTATTTAGGTGAAAGTACCAGTAAGATCAATTTTCACTTCACTGTATGGAAAAGGTGGGTAAATAGAATTCAGTTGAAAGTAACAATTTGTATTCGATTACAGATAGAGAAACAATTAGAGATTGAAAAGTTAGTAAGGCAAGTGGAAGAAGACAAAGAGAAGCTGGCAAAATACAACACAGGAAGAAGCTCCACGGTACAGTGAGGTGCGACGGTGAGGACAGTGACGGGGGAGGGCTGAAGCTCATAGCAGTTTCCCAGTTCGTCACTGGCTGTCTCGGAAGGCACCGTTTTCATTCTGCAAAGGTTTCTTGGAGGAGGGGAGCTTTTCCATGAAGCATTTGGAGGAAGCGGTGAGGCTGGCTGTCAGAGCAGAATGTCACTGGTGAGCGGCAGGGAAGAACACCTGCGTGGCAGAAAGAAATGCAGGATGGCAAAGGGAGCCGAGCGCATCCGCTGGAAGGGAAGCCGCAGAGGAACGGCGAGAGGGTGCGCGGTGGCGGTTACTCCGCAGCCGCCTTGAGGACAGCAGGCCCAACAATAACCGTGTCAAAACTCAATTCCATATCAAGGACGGGAAGATGTGAGGAATTTAAGTCAAATAAAAATAAAGACCGTCAAGGCGTACAGAGCAATAATGGTACCCTGTCTCTACCTCCTGAATGACATCATCCTTAAACTTCTTTGCTCTCATTCGAAAGTCAGTATGACCATGGGGACCACACGGCAACTTTCACACTTCCAAAATAGCAGCAGATGATGTTAAGTTTCCCATCGGGGAACTGGCAATTTTTAGCCTCCTGTCATCCTTAAGGAAATAATAAAAATAATCATAGCTCGTTTCATCCAGTGCTGTGGATTTGGCAGGCACTGCTCTGCGCACTGCATGCATGAACTCATGCCATCCTCAGAAAAACTCTATGCTATTATTATCCCCATTTTTCAGTTGAGGAAAAGAAGGTGCAGAGAAGCTAAGTAACTCTCCCAGGGTCACAGAGCTGGTAAACAGGGAGGCCTGGCTGATCCTGAGCCCGTACACATGACCAATGCATCTTGCTGTCTCCACCAATAGTGAATATGACCTTGGAAACTATTCCAAGGCTGTCATTTTTGACACATAGGTCCAAAATTGCGTTGTTTCCATCTTTATCAGATGCACACACCTGGAGATGGAAACTCATCTGCTTGTGCCTGGGACCCAGGGAGAGTTTGGCACACTTGTCCTTCACATTTGGTTCATTCGAGAAAGCGCTAACCCAGTTTCTATGTCTTTTAGAAGTTATTTTCACCTGCTGTCTCTTCCCAAAATTGAGCACATTATAAATTGAGCTCTTTAGAAATCCTAGTTTGGGATCAGATTTTTTTTTTTTTTTTTTGAGACAGGGTCTCATTCTTTCACCCAGGCTGGAGTGCAGTGGCAAGATCTTAGCTCATTGCAGCCTCAAACTCCTGGACTCAAGCAATCCTCCCGCCTCAGTCTTCCAAGTAGTTGGGACTATAGGTGCGCACCACAACACCCGGCTATTTTTTATTATTATTATTATTTGTAGAGACAAGGTCTTGATATATTACCTAGGCTGGTCTTGAACTCCTGGCCTCAAGCGATCCTCCCAACCCTGGCCTCCCAAAGTGCAGGGATTATTGGGCTGAGCCACTGATCCTGTCCAACAGATTTAATTTTTAAAGCAATGAGACCATCTCTTATAGACACCTAAGACAGCTAACCAAGTACCCAGCATTTGCATTTCCTGTGTAGGTTACATTTTAAACTAATCTGTATTTACTTATTATTACCGTTTATTTTCCCGAAGCATGGTATTGGGTTTCTGGATTTTCAAATTTGCAAAAAGTGTTCCTTCGTGTTTGTCCTTCATGAACAGTATGATTCATTGCTGATTTACAAGAGCAACTTCACTGCACGGTAATGGCAGTAGAATGGACGAGGGTTAGGAATACGGAAGAGAGCAAGAAGAGGCTTTGTGCTAACTGAAAAAATATTTATATGTAAATATATATATATGTATATGGATATAAATGAGTAGATAAATATCTGAGTCAGTTATAAAAAGACCTTAACCTTTCATGAGAGGGAAAAATGTTGATAAGAACACCTTTTCTTCTAATGATTTGATAGAGGTCTTCTCATTGAAGGCAGTATTCACTGCTAAACAGCTCTTGCTGTTCTCCAACTCTTCATCCATCCTTGTCTTGGTAATTTTGCAACACAACATGACATCTTCTTTTTTGGCTCCAATAAGCTGCAGTGTTTGCTGCTCATCTTCTTTAACAAGAGTCCTTATCCTTTTATAAAAATGGACATCTGAATATAATGGGCAGTCTAAGCCCCTGAAGATATCTTGGTTTGAAGAAAGAGAGACTTACAAATGAGGCAATAAAGAATAAATTACACAACATTAAATTTACTAAGTAAGCAAGATAATAGAGTCTGAAAACCAAAGGTGCTGAGTGAGCAAGCTTCTTCCCCATTCACAGCTGAACTTTGATGTGACCTGCAAACTAATCCTGTCATGTGTAAGATGCATTATTGAGATGACATTCGTTATTGGCATTAGCTATTCGGTTTGTATGACATTTTTCATTACCAACCTTCTCTTTTCCAAAGCCTATAACTCAGTGGTAAAAATTTATATCTTCTGTTATTTTTAAAGGGCCAAATTTGGCATACAAATTCTAGTGCTTAAAATGGAGTTTTATTTCAGGGGGAAATTTGACTTCATTTTAGTGAGACTCCATTAAATATTACAGAGGGTTACTAGCTTAACTGTTAAATCTAAGGATGAGAAGAGCAGTTGATACTGTGGGGCATATTTTTATTTCTGTGTGCATACTACAAACAGACTTGCAACCATATTAAAATACTGGTCTGGCAAGTTTGGAACCCCAAAAAGATTGAATTTCTTTTTTGGGTGGCCAATGAAGGTATCTCTGGGAATGGGGGTCTAGAAAAAAACCCTTAAAGTACAGGCTTCATGTTTCCAGGAGAGCCAGGAGACTTGTAAATGTGTAGAGCCCACAAGTGAAAACAAAACAGAGATGAGACAAAGATTTAAGGCCAGGTGCAGGTGTGTTTGTGTTCTTCCAGCAAAGGCAAAGTTGTGTGTGGTGTGGCCTCTCCCCAGTGAGCTGTGGTCCGTAATGCCATCACTGGACATCAGGTCATTGGCACAAGACAGCATTTCTCAACATTTTGATACTCCTTACTCCTTTTAATACACCTGGTAATCTTGTCATTCTCAAACTATTCTAGTTTTCCCCACAGCGCTCAAAGTTGAGTCATATTAAAATAGAAATATTAATATAATGGCCACCCCAACAGTTGACTTCTCCTTTTTCTTTACCTCTTAGATTTATTAGGTCCCTCTCTAAAAGCAAGTTTTATAAAAGCTGAAGGGAAAGGAGTTGGAGAGAAAACCCCTTTCACGGTGGCTGGTACCTAGCAGGTTCTCAAAAATGTTAGTCCTCTAGCTAGGCTGCTGGTGGTAAAAGGTGGAAAAAGGAAAATTAGTGTTTCCAACCCTACTGGATTTTGTACCTAGCTGACAATTTTTACTCAGTGGACCTGATTATAGGTCTCCAACCATGATGGGGAAAACGCCACTGGACTGTTTGTCTACAAGAAACTCAAGTTGTTACTAGCAAAGAGAAGAAAGGCTCTCAGGGACAAAGAGTTAGTGGAATTGTTGGCTCCAGTATTTTACATGAGGTTATTTTTTCTTCATAGTGTTAATATTCTGCATCTTTATATATTATTATTATTATTTTATTTATTTTGCATGCTTGTTTCTCCCATGGCCCATTCACATGCAAACTCTTTAAGGAAAGAATTGAGTCTTGAAGGCAGCAAGTGTAGCCTAGAGCTCCACGCCCCTGGACGGCTGCATCGCACTGAAGATCAGCCCTTGCTCCGTACTGTGACCCGCCTCACTTCCCTGTCTGCTGTTTCAAGAAATGCCAAGTGCGCAATTATTTTCTTAGGTCGTTTCAGCATAGTTTGGGTATATAATAAATTGATTCCAATTGCATTTCAGGTTTGGTTCTGGTCCATTTGATTTGTCCAACAGTGCATACTCTTTGGATGGAGTAAATAACCAATAACGCAACTTCTAAATAGAGCACAAAATGCTCTATTCAAAGCAATGTACATTGACTGTGTCACTAATAAGTTTTGAATCTATCCATCCATTAAGACCTAGGGCTCTAGGAAATCAATGGCCTATGAACTATATAATCAAGTTTGCATTGTTAGCTATTACTAATTTTTTGAAAAAAAATTTTGGCCAACTTGGAGAGACTTCGTTTAAAGGTATGTAGTGCCTTTTGGTCATTTTCTTCATTTCTGCATATGGCCTTACTTTGGACCCCAGCCATTTAAGTGCAAATCTGTTAATGAACAATGTGCATTCTTGAGAGCTTACTACATTTAAAAGCTTAAGACTGTCTACTTCCTATCAATATAGCTCCTAGATATATTCAATTTATTGTTCATTTATAGTTATTTTAGAGCTAGAAATTCCTATCCAGTGAAATAATTTTACTACATTCTCAAGAATTTAGAGTGAAAGAAAACATTGGTTGGATCTGAATAACAACCATCCGTCTGTGCAAGTGGAGTGCGTACTCCCAGGCTTGTACTCCACAGTGTTCTGGGCTTACATCAGCCCCTGCCACCCAGCGACACTCTGCTTGATGGATGGAGAATCACATTGGAAAGGCCAACCTGTCCTAGACTCAGAACTGACAAAGTGTGGCCCAAATACACTGTCATACTCTGGGCCTCCCTGAGGGCCTCCAGAGAAGACACCACGAGTCCAGCCTTCCACACACTGTCACACTAGACCTATGGCCAAAGCCACATCAGTCTTCATCAGGCTTAGCCAGGAGGCAGCAGTGACATAAAACAAGACGAGGTCACTGAGAGTGCTCTAGTAAATCAACATCCCACTCACTGGAGCTGCCGAGCATTAACCAGCATTGGAATGTGGGACACGGCAAAGATTGAGTATGGTGATACCCACGTGGGCCTTCTCCTCCTGCTTCCTCCTCCCTCTCTCCCCTACTCTTCATGTTCTCATGCCTCAGTGTGCCTTCGTGTCACAGAGGAAGGCAAGCTCACTCATCCATTTATTCAGCAAACATTTATGGAGCACCTAACGTGTGCCAGGCTCAAAATTAGCTTCTTACTGCAAGGAGCTCTTTATTTAGCAGAAGAGAGTGCCATGGAAACTACTGATAAAATATTGATTTAAGAACTATATTAGAGGTTTATTCAAAGCGTTGACGACACATAGAAAGGAGTGAGCAGTTATGTCTGTAAGGGATATGGGGTACCAGAGGAGAATAAGAAAGAAGAGGTATCAGCGGAGGTTTGAGAGGGAGGTGCACTTTAGCTTGGCTTGCAAGGAAGCATGGGAGTTTGTTAACTAATTAATTTATGCTCTGAGTGCTATAATGGTTTTTCTGGATATCCCATACATGTTTCAAACTGAGTTAACTGCCCTAAACCACACACTGACCCTCGCCCAACCAACTGTCCCTCTTGGTGTCTCTGTGTTGGTGTTTGGCATCATTAACCAACCATATCTAGTCTTGGAAACTGAGAGTCAACCTTGAGTCTTCTTTCTCCTTGACATGATCATGTCACATGATCTCCAGGCCAAATCCATTTTACTCAAGAAATGTCAGCCTGATCCATTCCCTTGCCTTCTCCATGCCAAGTCCTTGTCAACTTTCCCCTGGACTGGTTATAGTAGACTATTTACTGCAAGTCATTTCTTAGCAAGGAACAGGGGACACATATTCTCAGCTCTCCAATGCCCCTCCTCCACTGCGGTGCCCTGTGCTGACCATGCTCCTCTGCTTCTGCTGTGTGTGTGACGGGGGCTGGGGGCAGGACTCACGCACCCATGTGGCCTGGAAATTTCTCCCTTTTGCTTTGTTTTCAGCCTCGTTCCATGACCTTTTCTTGTGAAAACCTCCTACTCATCACTCTAAAACAGCTTAAATGCTGCCTGTATAATTTTTCTTACTTCTCTTATCCATTTGTTTCATAAAACACAACACAATGAATTGTAATGAGTTATTTGAACAAGCTGGACACAGAAGGATACAAGTAAAAAATAACTTGGTTTTTTGTTGTTATTGTTGTGACTACCCATTAAATTTGCCCATTTGGATAGTTTTCCCCTCTATTCCTCTATGTAATCTTGGGGAGATCCTACAGCTTTTCTTGTCATTCTCAGATATTACTGAATAATCTCTTCTTCCAGAAATTAAAAGTCTAGACAAATCTAATGTCAACAATGAATTCTGTCATTCAACATAAAGCTTATCCTTTCTCCATACAGCTCAGACCACATGGGAGCTTGGAGTTCTGCAGCAGGGACATGGGTGCCTGGTTTCTTCTCTCTTCTCTGCTCCTCCTTCTCCGTCACTTGCTAAACTTCTGATTCATTATTTGGTATTGGGAAGCACAGGGGTATGGAGGTGACAGCAGTGAATTAGCAGCAGGGTCACGGTCTTAACGTGGCCAATGTGATGTATTTCAGAGTCAAGGTCAACTGTGCATCTTAGGTGACAGGTATTGACGCTTTGTTTCATGGGGATTTGGTGGGGTCTTCAGGGAGACACCCTGCCCTTCCTCTGTCACCCAGGACATCTTACATAATTCCCTGGGCAAGCCGAGCTTCTTCAAGCTGGCCATCAGTGACTTCCCTCCACTCCATCTTCTGGCCATCCACGCCCCAGGATGTCCCTCTGATGGTTGCCTTGCCCCACAGATGGTCAACTGCAAAGAATCTTTTTTACAATAAACTTTTAATTTTAGAATAGTTTAAATTTACACAAAAGGTGCAACGATAATACAAAGAGTTCCCATGTACCCCACACCTAGTTTCTGCTATTGGTGACCTCTTACGTTAGTAAGGTACCTATGACACAACTAACAAACTAATGGTGATACTTTATTATTAACTAAATCCAGACTTCAGATTTCCTTGTTTTTCTTAATTAAGGTCCTTTTTCTGTTCCAGAATCTCATTCAAAATACCACATTACTTTAGTTGTCGTGTCCCGTTAGCCTCCTGCTGGCAGTGAAAGTTTCTCAGACTTTCCTTGTTTGGAGTGACCTTGACAGTTTCAATGACTGTTGCTCGGGAATTTGGTAGCTTGCTCCTCAACTGGGATTTGTCTGATGTTCTTTCATGATTGTGCTGGGGTTATGGATCTGGGGCAGGAAGGCCACAGAGGTCGAGTGCCGTTCCCATCCTATCTCTAAGAGGGCACACTGTCAACATGACTGACCACCGTGGGTGTGAAATTTGACCACCTGGCTGGGGTAGTGTTTGTCAGGTTTCTCCACTGGAAAGTTCCTCTTTGTGCTACTCTTTTCCGTACTGTACTTTCTGGGAGGAAGTCACCGTGCATCGCCCACGCTAAGGAGTGGGGGGTTATGCACTCTCTCGGAGGGAAGAATATCTACAGAATTCATTTGGGATATAACTTCTGCATGAGACATGTGTCTGTTCTCACCCCCTTATTTATTTATTTGAATGTATATTTATATCAATATATATTCATGGATAATTATTTTACATTTTGGGTTGCTATCGGACAGAATCTGTTCTAAGACAACTGCAGGCTAGCAGGCTTTTGCAGGTCCACTGGACCCAGGGGAAAACTCATCCACCTTTGCCTCAGCAAGCCAGGAAATGTAGGCCATTCTCAGCACAGCCTGTGCCTTTGCTGGGACTTTCTAGATAGCCCTGTGACTTTAGATTTTTCAGGCCTGAGTCAGGGCACTAGTTCCCACTTCCCCCAAACTCCAGGGCACACCTATCAAGTAGATTTTTTGAAAATTCCTTCCATTGACCAAGGTACTCTGAGGATTCTCTTTAAAGCAGTCCTGACTGTGGGCCTCTCTGACACATTCCCCAGCCCAAGATTAAACAGTCTTGAAGGGACAGGTGAGTGAATAGTCACAAAGCCAGCTTCACAGTCTCTCAGCCTCTTCTGCAGATGTGGCCTACCACTGTTGTGATCCAAATTTGTGGCCTCTATCCTGGAAATTCTAAGGGCAGTCATATTTAGTGTCATGTTATACTGTCATAGTTTGACGATTCTCAAATTGTGTCCCTGGATGAACAGCACCAGGATCACCTGGGGATTTGGAAATGCAAATTCTCAGGCCCCACCTCAGACCCACTGAGTCAGAAACCCTGGGACTGGGGCCCAGCAATCTGTTTTTGCAAATCCTGCACCTGATTCCAATGCAAGCTGCAGTTTGAGGACCATGGCAGTTAGTAGCTTGTGTGTTCTCTCCCCGCAACATGACTGGAAGCTCTTTAGAGCCATCGAACAGCCTAGGGCATGACTTGACACAGGGTAGGGGCTCAAACAATGAACCGAAATTGTATTCTACATTATTCTCTGCTGTTGAAATTGAGCGCTGTTGTTTTCTTAGAGTCATGTTAGCTGCTTGCTGTCGGGTACCCTGGTGCCTCGTATGAGCTCCCTCGATTCTGTCCATATCTTTTATTAAAATATTTCTAGTTAAACTTTTGGAGTGTGCCATCTGTTTCCTGTCAGAACTCTGATGGATGCAATGTCCCAAGAGTATACTCAGTTCCATGAAGGACCACAAAATGGGATGTTTATTCCAAAGGAAAAAATCATTAATGGAGTACTTTTAGGCTTTGGATATTTGAGGGTGAAGAATTCCCTATACCTTTCTAAAGAAATAGTAGATTTATTGTCTGTATACTATGTGCCAGAACTATGCTAATAAGTTCATTATCCATTATTTATCAAATTCTCACAATTAAAACACAGGGTTTTAATTTTTTCCACTTTACTGGAAATCAAAGCTCAGAACAGTTAGGGCTTGTATCAGCTTACAAAGCCAGAAGGTGACAGAACCAGGAAGGGAGCATCTCTCTGATGACAAAACCAGTGTTCTTAACACCCCCACAGGCCCCAAGCACTGTCCCTTTGCACAGGTGACTCTGCAAATAAGTACTCAGGAATGGAGTTTCCAGACAGGCCAGTGGGGAGGCCCAGGAAGAAACGCTAAAGATACCTGTAATGCGACTTCCACGTCTGTGGACAAGGGCAGAGAACTTTAGCGGTGTTCTGACCAGCTAAACAGTAAAGACAGGACAGGGAAAGAGAGGTAAGGAGTCAAAGTTACTGGTGTGGTTACTGGTGCCACAAAGTGTGCGCATGTTTTCAAGAGTTAGACTGGAGAGACAGAAGGAAATAGTGCAGTATTTATATATGAAAGATGACAAAAATAGACCATATTCCAGCCTGGGCAATAGTGAGACCCTGTCTCTACAAAAAAAAAAAAAATTAGCCTGACATGGGGGTGTGAGCCTGTAGTCCCAGCTACTCAGGAGGCTGAGGCAGGAGGATCACTTAAGCCCAAAAGTTGGAGGCTGCAGTGAGCTATGATGATGCCACTGCACTCTAGCCCAGGCAACAGAGTGAGACCTTGTCTCCAAAAAAAAAAAAAAAAAAAAAGGAAAGAAAAAGACCATATTGTAACTAAATTTCAACAAAGAGGCAATTAGGAGAAACAAATATGAAACTAGCACAGGTAGCAATGGAGGCTGAATGTGATTACCCTAACTTGTCCATTCTACTTGCCAGGGCTTTCCTGGCTGTGTTACCCCTGGACAGAGGGTGGGCGTCACTAGAACAAGGCATAACAGCATGTCCAGGGAAGTGGTGACAGGCAGGGGCTTTCACTGTTATCGCACCAACTAACCACACTTCTCCTCTTCCCTGAGTACAAATGAGCAGCCTGGATCTCAAATCCAAGAGCGCAGCAAAGCCTGGCCATCCCTAAACAGTATCAGTCAGAATCTGTCTTGAAAAGTGCCTTTTAGTGAATGGTTCATATATTAGAAAATAAACAAGTGCCCGTTGAATAAGTGGGAATGTGAATTGTGACTGGATTGAAACATCAGCTTCTTGAACACAGGGGACTGAAGTGCTGACATTGTCGTCCCAGCCCTGCGCTGCGTGCCGGGCAAGCCGCGGTAAAAAAGGCTCGTGGAGCTTATCGCGCTGCAGCAGGAGCGCCAGACACAGTACAGGGGTAAAACCGCGGTCGCTGCCATCAAGAAAATAAACAAGTATGGACAGAGAATAGTATGGTGGTCAAAGGCCTCTGGGGAAGAAACATTTGAACACAGACCTAAAGGATTAAAAGAAAACCTGACTCTTCAGAGTACAGGAGAAAAGGTTTTCAGATGCAGAGAGCAGCCAGGGCAAAGGCCCTGAGATAGGAAGGCTCTTGGTACCTCCGAGGGGGTGTGCCGGGCACAAAGTGAGCAACAGGAGAAGGCAGGAGATGAAATGGGAAAGAAGAGTCCATTGGAGACCACATATGAGCCCTGAAGAGCCCTCGTCTCCCACTCCGTGACTCCATGATTCCATCCCAGGCTTGGGTCTCTATGAAAAAAGAGGCAGGTGGGTGCGCTTCTCTATTTTTCCCGGGGAATCAGGTTTGACTCCTGGCAGGCTGGCCCGGGAGTTCTCACTTGGCAGGTGCAGGCTCCCTTGACTTTATAAACGGGCAGCCGGTAGTCAGGAATTTCCAAATGTGATTAAAATGGAACTGCCATTGAAATCAGGTTTGGCTGCGTGTCTCTCCGGCCCTCAGAAAGAAGGGCCCCTCCTGGACCTGGCAGGCACACTCAGCGACGCCGTTTGGACTAGATCGAGGAAGGGCTGCCAGGTAGAGAGGAGATTTCAATAACTGTGCAGCCAAATTAGTAATTAGAGTGACTGGGTACTGGGGACGCACCACGAAAAGCCCTGTGACCTCTCAATAGTTGAAGTCATTGAGATAAATGGGCTTCGAAGCCAGGGCTTCGTTTTAGAGAACGTGCATACTTTATGATTAACTCCAGATGACAACAGTGCCCAGAGACTGACCAAATGCTGTGCGTTGAAATCAGAGAATGCTAACTGCTCAATCGTTTCTTTTGCCAATTCAGCCCTTGAACAGTTCAAAAAAAGGAAGGGTTGGCCCAAAATAGCCTAGATCAGCAGAGAAGTACAGATTAAATACATTTTCCTGTGTGGTTTCAGTTTGAATCCAAGGCCAGCAGACCAGATCTCTATGATTTCCACTCTCATGGCTGTACCATGGAAGAGACTATTCCAGAACCCAAAACAAAGGCAAGGCTTTAAGTAAACGGACTGTCCCTTCTCGTGAGCGTGACGGAGACCCACGGGCAGGCAACGCTGCGGCTGCAGCGCACTTCCTCTGCGACTTGTTTTAATTGAAACTGATGGAGCCGTGGAGCCGACTGGGTTTTGCATAAATCATCATTGGTAATACTCTTTCAAGGGTAATCACAACATTAATATACCAAGCAGGAAGTGAAATAATTAAAATTTAGCACATTGCAGTATTGAAGTTTCCAAAATTAATCTAAAGCACCTTTCTTCGGTACAAATGAGCAATCGCTTCCATCCATAGAAACAGACATTCATGCCACATTACGTAGACCATGAGCAAAGAAAATGTTCCGCATTTCTTCCTGCATTGCAAATCATCTGCTTATATTTAAATCCTTTCCTTTCTTCTCTGGCCATGCTAGGTTTTTGTTTTTATTTTTGTTTTTAGTTTGTTTTACCTACCTCTAGGTAAATATGTGGCAGAAGAGCATGTAAAATAGAAATCCTATAAATCTGGGGATGTTGGAGAGAAAAATCACTCCCCTGTGACACTTAGGAAGACAACTCCAGCCCAGAGAGTGAGTGTGGATATGTATAGTGGGGAGAAACCTGTGGTGATGAGCATCTCATTTCAATATATCTGCTTAGAAGGTAATAAAATATCCAGGCTGGATCCTATGGTGAGCCACAGGCATAAGATGCTTAGTGGCACTAAACGGCTCACTTGCCCTGATGAAGTAAGTATCTGCAGTGCTTTGTGCCTTACAAGAGAATAAGCAAAAACGCTCCCTGTTGTAATGTATAATCTCACATGCAGACAGCTTGAAAACAGCAGTATTTTGCAGGGGACTACACCTCAGTGCCAAAAGACTGGGAACACCTTGACCTAGAAGCTCAAAAATAGAAATTGTGGTGCTTCCTCTCACCAAGACATTAAAAAGGGGTTCCTTCCAACGGGCAAGACCCTCAGTACCCGGAGCGCATTCCATACAAAAGCCAAGCCTCCCCAAACTGTAAAGCAGGCAAAGTCTGCCTTTAGTGCCTCCCAACTCACCTTGGTGTTATTTCTTTTTTCCTCAATATCACACCTTCTATAGGAAGTAGAGAGACCCCCAATGTCTGGAGAGAAAAGGAGGTGATGAGTCCTCATCACCCCACTGCAAGAATTAGTTGGACAAGCAATTTCACCTAGACTTAATTGGAGAGAGGGACCACCCAGAAGAATCTCCAATGCTGGCGTTACAGACACCTGGGAAGGGGAGTTAGCAGCAAGGGACAGGGGAACACCCCAGTGACTCTTCGATCACCTTATTCAAATCATGCCGTCCGTGCTGCCTGTATAGAAGGTCAGTTCTGGGAAGTCGTCAGTCACAGCGGACACTGCCATTTCCTACACTGGGAAATCCTCTGGCGGGTTTGGTCACCCTCAAGTGATGGCACATGTGAGAATAAATGCAGAGTAAAGGGAGCCGTCAGTGAGAGTCGGGTTTCTCAGGTTACCTGGCCAAGGAGAACTCCCAGCAAACCGGGACCAGAACAACTACTTCCTTTGGAAAATATAAGAGCGCTCCCCATATTATCTTGTGCCTTTTTGGGTGAACTTCTACTCACATATGTTCTAAGCGAACCAGATAGCACAGATGTGAGCAGGTCCCACTGAAACTGCGTAGACACGATCTGAGCACAGACTGCATCTTTGTAAGGGTCCCTAGACCTTGCCTCGTACATATACCAAAACCTTAATACACGCCGTCATGTTGATCGAAGGCCTGTGAAGAGGGGGAGATGGAAAGTGGGAAGCAGAGAAAAAGGAGGAGGAAGAGGAGGAAAGAGGAGGGGAAAGAAGAAGATGGAAGAAGAGGAAGAGGAGGACAGGAGAAGAGAAGGAGGAAGAGGAAGGGAGGGGGGAGGAAGAAGAGGAGGAGGAGGGGAAGCGGGAGGAGAAATCGAAGATGTGGAATTGCCCTCAGCTTCACTAAGCACCGTTATCCTGAACATCTTCCCCGGCACCCTCGACACTCGTCTGTCCCTGCCTCCCCTCCACTCCTGTGGTGCTACCCGCTGGCGACACTCACTAATTCATCGGAGAACCCAGAGTTTCCAAAACTCTCGCCACTTACTTCCAAAAGTAGCCAATGATCAGAGTGGTTTTAACGAAGGGTCTAGTTACTTCCCCTCCTGGAAATGTGTGCCGTGTCCTATTTGTAAATTACCGTGATGATACAGCGAGAGACATTTTGCTCCCAGATTTTATTTTAGTTTCGATAGTGTTGAATTTTGATAACTTTGTCATCGAGCATAATTAAGAAAATAACATAATTATGGAGTACATAGCACAGGTGAAACATAATTATTTGGACTTCCAGGAAATGAGCTCTTACAAGCAAAGTGGCATCTCGAAGGAGGACCAGGAAACCACGTGTCATCCGCCTCTGATACAGGGGCGCTGCCATCTGTGCTGCACTGAAACCAAGCAAGCAACCAGCCAGCCAGGAAGACAAATGCAGGAGCAGTGGGGATGCAACCCCAGAAATATATCTTGTCCCTTGAGTAGCCAAGGTCATTCCATAAGTGGTTAGATTTGATGGGCCTTTTGAGAAAACATAAAAAATGAAAAGTTCAATATCTTCTCCAGCCGGGTGACCTTTCCCTATTTTGGTCTTCTCTCCTAAGAAAATATAAGGCATGGCTTACAATAAAACAGCAATTGTGGATGTAAAATTCTCCAGGCAACAACTTGCAGCTTGAGAGCAGGAGCTGGCAAAACACAAGGCATAAAGTAAGTGTTCAATTAAACAGGTGAATTGAGCTGTTAATTCTAGACCAACCTAGGATTCGGCTGGGGGCTGCCTCCAACCTAGACCTGACCCAGAGGTTACAGATAGTTCTGGATTTTTCCTCCCCTAAAGCCAAGGAATTTTAAAAGCTGGTTCAGAAACCCAGTTCACAGGCGATGGCCCCATAGAAGGTGACCAGACAAAATTGGGACAGGTGGGATCCCAGTATGTGTTTGCCAGCAGACAGGATTAACATTTGTGCCAAAATATTAAATAGGAACTTGCTTCAGTTTATGCAAATAGCAGAAGTGCAGGCGATATGGAAAAAGAACAGAGTGCCAGGTAGCTTTGGAGCATTTATTGAAGGCTCCTCATGCATGATGCAAATGAGTTTTCCTTTGGGTTTGATCTTCATTTCACCCCGAAAGGAAAACGCCTTTTTATTTGGCTTGTTTACAGTTTTTAAAACTTATTTTGTAAATATTTTATAATATTTAAAACAGTATATAATGAGGACTCTATGCCTCTTGTAGCAAAAAATAATTAATAATACTTGGCACTTAATGGCACTTTTCATCATTAAATCTCTTTGTAGACATTAATTAAGGGAAAGATACTTCATCTTTTTAAATTTGCTGTTATCCTGGTGTCATTGCATTTCATGAATATCAGTTGCAATGGAAAGTGAAATATGTGGAATCCGAAATACAAATCTACCACAGGTTTACTGGGTAGGTGAAAATAAGCCTTTGTGTGCTTTCTATTATACTGTGTCCTTTAGATTAGGTTTGTAAATAACTTTTATTCACGGCTGTATCTTTAAATCTATTTTTTCTTTGATTATGACTGCTGTGATATGATATTAAAAAAACAAATATTTTATAATGTATTTTGAATCATTCAAATGTAAAAGCCACACAAATAAAGGCACCAAGGGTACTCGTGTTTGTAGAGAAATAGTCCGGTTGGCAAAGTCAAACCAGCCACCCACTTTTCTTCCCCAGAAAGTAGAGGTTCATTTGGCAAGTGGGAGGGTTGTTTTTTTTTTTTTTAATCTTTCTCCTTCTCCATTTGAAAGGGACAAAATCTTGTTCACCTCCAGAGCCAAACTTCACAGCTTTATTTCAATGGCTTTCTTCCTCCAAAAGTCTTTCCCCATTTTTTTCCTGATGTCTGGAATTCTTAAGATAATCCCTAACCCCCTCCTACTTCTCACAGAAAATGGCTGCCAGGGAGCCAGGAGCCTCAGCAGCTTCCGTCGTTTCCGTCTTCACCTGCGATTCCTTCTTTCAGTGCCGTCTTGGAGTCTCACTGTCCTCCCACCCAAGTTTATTTCTCCATCCACACCTGGTGCTTCCCTGTCGTTACTCCTGCAGCCAACTTCTGTTTTACATTTGTCCTTAACGTCTCCCTCTCCTCTGACTCCTTCCTCACAGGAATTCTTTAAATACAAAACCACATTTGTCACATGCATCCTTTCTGGGTACTGTCCTGCCCTTCTCTTCTTGTTGGGCTTCTTGCAAGAGTAGCCCACATCATTGTCTGTATTTCCTCTTCCCCTGGGCCTCCCAACTTCATGGACAGTGGCCTTGCCACCCAGCCAAGAAAACCAAGGGTCACCTCACTGCTACCTCCAACAGGCGCCTCCCACTCAGCATCTCCTTCCTGAGCTCCTTCAGTATTGTTTGTTTCGGGTCCTCCACATGCCTGTTGAATGCACCTTTCAGTCTTTTTCAGGTTCTCGTCTCCCTGAATGTTAGTGTTTTCAAGATTTCTGCCCTGTGAGTTCTAATCCCTGCCTTCTTTCTCCCTGAGGAACTTCATCTATTTTAGGCTTCAACCACCATCTGTAACCACACGTCGAACATGTTACGCTCTGTGATGCTCTTTCACACCTTGTTTCCTCTGCCTGGGCTGTCATTCATTCCTGGGCAGCCTGAAGAACTCCTTAACAATCTTCAAGACTCGGTGCACGGAGAACTGTCAAATGCCCTTTCTCCTTTCCTACACCCCTCCCCCAACCCCAACAGAATGAGTTGCTCCCTCCTCAGCACTCTCGTGACGTTGGATACGTATTTGAGTGTATGTGTGGATGAGTGAGTGTGTGTGTGTGTTTAAGTTATCTATGTCTCAAGATTTCTTAAGAAAAGGGACTCTAGCTTCGTGACTGCATTCCCAGCACATAGAAGAGTTGCAGTAGGTCAGACCAAGATGACTGCTTCCGATTAGAGGATGAGAGAGAATAACAATGTGGATTCAGTTCAAGGTTACTTTTTCTTTGTTTTACTCTCAAAGCAGCTAATGAGCAATACAAAGGATATAAATCAGACAAGGACGCTGGCAATAAATACCGCTCCCATTGTTTCTCTTTGTTCCTCACAGAGGTATGCTTAAAGTTTGGTGGCATTGGCAGGCCACCAAAGTGAGACATCTGCCATGTCAGAGAAACTGACAACTGTGGCTTTGCTACCTTTAATATCCACTGCTGTGTCAGTGCCCAGAAAAATTTTACACCACCATATAAGAAAATAATTTTGCAACTCAGTTGGATGAGCCACATCCAGCTTAATGTCCAAATTTCTGACCTCAAAATGCTTGTTGTGCCAACACTGAGTCAACCTTCGCTTGCCCATACTTGTGCTTTAGGGCCTAGGAATTTTCTAGCATACCTGCTTAGCAGCTTTTTCCTTACCAAGACAAGCCCAGATGCATTTCATAAATATTGAATGAATTAGTTAGCAAATGCATTCAATATTTATGTGGCTACCTCATTGAAGTAATGCATTGACCGCGTAATTCATTGCCCAGCCACCCGTTAACAGTGGGGCAACTCAGCTCCACTGGGTATGAGCAGTAAAAGTTTCTCATCACGGATTACATGAGATGAGTAATTATCTGAGACAACCCAGGGACATGAGTCCAGGAAAACTGATTGAGTTGGAGGAGTGGAGTCCCCTTTTACTACCTCCCACTGTAATTCCAATATTATATTTTGTTTCAGATTGCTTCCCACACAGTTGGGTAAGGTGATAACGTGAATGATGGCTTATCGTGATTCCATTAAGAAAGCCCCTTTTAAAGGATCTGAGAGTAGAGTGGATGTGTACGTATGAGTGTGTGTGTAGTGTGTAGTGTGTGTGTATGTGTGAAGTTCATTCAGAGAAACTCGATTCTGTTTAAACTGAACTTTGTGTCCTAAGAACTCTATATAAGTATCACTTTGCATACAAAATAGCAGTATAGCTACTCATCCTTTGGAGAGGATTTGATAATAGCTCCATCAATTGTCACCAGAGATACAAGGGAAATATAGGTCCCTAAATAATAAACATTGATGGAGGGCCTTCTACATGCCAAGGACTATGAAAGACTATTTTAGACTCAAGGAGCTTACAAATATGTTGATGAGACAAAATATACATGCATGAAACATTAGGAAAGAACATACTGAATCATGTATTAAGTTATGTGATTCAGATCAAATGCTGTAGAGTGGGAATGGTGTGAGAATGACGTGGCCAACACATCATTAGAGGAGCAGATTTTCTGAAGTCAGTTCTGGATTTAAGTTCTGCCTCTGTCAGCTAACCAGCCGTAGGCAGGGCTCAACAGCCTTCCTTACCTGTAGGGTGTTGCGTCTGCTCTATCGACTTGCCAATTCTGCACCCTCCAGAGTTTTCTTCCACGTATTGCCAGCATCAGACAGATTCAGTGAGGCAATATGAACACATAAATATTTAATTTGTTTGTAATTATTACAACCAAATTAGAGGAAGACGCATCTCTTCCAAAGAGGTTCTTATATACTCAGGCTTAGCCCAGCTCCTATAAACAAAATCCAAAGTCACTCCATTTAAGATTTGCTACTTTGTCATTCAAACTCCTCCCAAACCCATTCTTTGGTCTTCCCCAATGGTGGAGCAAACATGATTGTGCGTTATTCCCCATCGATTACTATTTATTGTTTTCTTAAAAGTGTAAATTTATCACCATGTTGCAAAGCCAATCATGTGGAGAACGGGGAAGTGTTTTCCAGGAGGAAGAAGCAGTAAGTGCAAAGCTCTGAGGCAGAAACAAGTGGAACTTGTCCAAGGGAGAGAAGAAAGGCTGGTCTAGCTGGGACATAGTGAGTGAGGGGACAGTGACAGGAGGGGGAGATCACGCAGGCCACGTTAGGAAGCATAAGTTTCTTCCGAGAGCAGTGCAAAGCCATGAGTGGTTTAAGGGAGGCTGTTTCCATATTCTAAGTTGGAGGTGATAGTGCTTAGGCTAAGGTTATAGCCATGGACTTTGAACAAAATAGAAGGATTTGAGGTACACTAAATATAAATTTCTGACAAGCACGACACATTTAAGGACTAGAAAAGCCAGTGTAGCTGAGGAAGTGAGCAAGAGGAAGAGTGATGGGGAGGTGAGGTCTGAGAGGTAAGCAGGAATCACATCAAGGAGCCCAGGTTAGGGAACTTGCTGTCAAATTTGGGAGAATTTGTTGTCAAATTGGACGTGGGGAGCAAAGGGAAAGAGATGAACCAAAGGTGACTCATTTCCAGGTTTAAGGTCAGAGCAAATTAATAGCTGGCGGTGTCATTTACTAAGACAGGGAAACCCTGGGGAAAAATTGATGCTGGAAAACGAAATGTAGAGTTTGGTTATAGACATGGTAAAAGACTAATAGTAGCAACCTCGTATGATTGTTGGGCCAACTAAATGACGAAATACATAAAAAGCACTTTCCTAATGAGCCTTGTACATAGTAAGAACTCAAAAAATATTGATTGTTATATTTATTATCAACATTATTACTCATAGGACCATCTTCATCAACACAAGAACTTAACAAAAGGCGGCTCCATTTTTCCACGACCTCCCTATCCACAGTGCACGATGCATTGTGTAGAAAACGTCCACTTGTCTTCCCTCCCTTATGCCCACGCAATCAATTATTTTGTGAATGGAAAAGAAGTGAAGCAGAGGCAAATGAAATTGACAAAGCCCCAATGCATCTGATTTTTTTTTCCATGAAGATTAAGAGTTTTTCACAGATGGATTACATTCTTTCCATCATTAGTTAAGCCCGTCTTAGTAAAAATTCTTCTCAGGAAAATGTCTGAGAAAGGCAGGTCGATTTGGTTATGCAAAGAGCTTTACTTCACATAAACTCAAGAGTATCTGTTTGAAAGAAATTATGGGTGGAAGAGGAGAGCAGGGAATTCCCCACCTCCTTCCACATCTGCCCTCAAATCTGCCCCTGCCGCCACCTCCAGATGATAAACAGTCACCTTCTTGACACATTCATATACTGAGAAAGGAGCATCAGTGCAGAAAATAATTGCCACACAGAACACATCACTTTCAGTTGCCCTCAGGATATAAAATGCACCGGGACACCCTCTGTGAGTTGGATGAGGGAAAGCAATTATTTAGATCCCTGCTCTTTATCAACATCCCTGAAGCAAAAAGCAAAATGAATAACTAGTAAATGGATGTCACTTCCAGACACTGTGCCTCTAAAAATAAAAGCTAAAAAGGACACACATCTATCCTGAGTTTGGTCCTGGATTTGCCTTTGCAGTGGGTAGACAGCTGTGGGTCTAGTTGGCCATTCTCACAAAGAGCCAGTAAGGAGGGACACACTCGGGAAATGTCTCTGCCGGTTTCTAAAGGCCAATGGCTCTTCAGAATACTTGCAAACCATGTGTGACCCCTCAGATAGTCCTCAAGGATGACGGTCCTTTCATGGGGTTTGCCAGATGAATTTTTCAGGGTGATTCTGATACATCTGAAATTTTAGGTTTTCATGTGGTTGATACAGGCTGATCGCTCATATGCCCTGCAAGAAGCTAAATTTATCATTTTTAATTGACAAGAAAACTCTGAATTCAGTCAAAGCCAAATGTGAGAAGGACTGAGAGTCATTGAAAATGCTACTGGGAAAGGTCTCCTTCCCAAAAGGGCATTTTGCCCTTAAGGAAGCACAAATGAGGTAGGCGTATTTGGGACTGTTTGCTGCTTTATGCAAATGCACATTTTTTCCCCACGTCACCTGTGCATCATGTGAACTGACGTTTCCTCTGGTAATTGCGAATTTTCTTTCAGCAGCAGAGGAAATGTTCATGGAAAAGGCACAGTCGTCAGTCCATGATGTAGTGCTTTTCAGGAAGCTTGATCCAGGCCCTCCAGAGCCTGATTTGTTTCCTGGGGGTCATATGTTTTTCTTCTTCAGATGAGAATGCATATCCCAAGCACGGGATTCCATAAAAGAACTAACATCTGTGAAATCTAGTAGCCTAACCTTTAAAACTGGGCACTAAAGTAACCATCAGCAAAAGGAAACAGCGTTGAAAACCGCCCCGGGCTGCCATCCATCCACAGATGCACAGCGATGCTCTGCACGTCACAGCAACAACAGGACAATGAGGGGCAGGCTTAATTTGCATATTTAATATAGGATTTAATATACACATGTGAACAGAAACAAAGCTGTAGGGTTGCATATAGCAAGACAAGGTAGAGTATAAGCAAAGGAAGCACATTAAGAAATCATTGTGCTTCTCTTTTTTTAATTAAAGAAAAAGTTATTCATATTAAAGTGTTAACCTAGGTCAAATTTTTTTTTCCAGGAAGCTAACTAACTATGCAATCCTCTTAGTTATAATCATGCCAATCAGGTGCAATGAAATCTCCAGAATGCCCGCTCGTGCCTTGTTCAGTTGAGAAGAATGTATTAGGTACACTTCAGTGTGCCGAACTAAAGGTTTATTTAAAGCTATAAATAGTTTTATGCTCAGATTATGACTTGTAAGAAAGACAAGAAAGAGATCAAATAGGCAGTTGCCTCCGACCTCTCTCTGCGGTGATCCTCTCCCAAAGTTTTGTGAACACAGCTCTTCTTTGACGTTTCAAAATTTTATTCCGGGATCCAGCTCTTCCGCAAGATGGGGTCTGTATCAGCAAATGGCACCAGCAATCTAACAAAAGAGAGACCCAAACAACAGCGGCCGCGACATTTCCTATAGGCTCTTCCCAGCCAATTATGGCCAGCGTCCGGGCTGTAGTTTAGAAACTAGGTGCATGGAAGGAAATTACCCAACTCCAGAATCCCACATTTTTTTCAAAGGGCGAGTACCAGAGTAGACAGGGACAAAGAATAGGCACCCCCCACGGGCATTTAGACCCTACTTGGCTCCACTCATTGTAAATTATGGCCCAGTGAGAGTCATTCAGGGAGAAATTGGGAGGAGGGACCCTGCAGACCTGCACGAGGTCTCTGAGAAGCAGCGGATAAGAGCTGCTGTGTTGTTTTGTTTAACCCAAGGCACATGTTTCCTGGCTGTATGCTTGCTCTGTCCTCTTCATTAAAGCAAAGATCCTGTCAAATGCACTCAGTGGAAGAGGGATTAGCAAACTAGAGCTCTCGCACACAGTTCTGGACCCAGAGGGACTTCAACAGAGCCCTTCAATCCATCCATCCATCTGCCTTTAGGAAGAGCTGTGGGGACATTGCCTGCTTTGTTTTCTTAAAATAGGGAAAGTAGTTCCACAGTGTGTCAGTGGCTTTAATCCACGTGCTCCCTGTTTTCTGTGGTAATAACTCATCATGCCAAAGTTCTGCTCTGTGACACTGAAGGTGACCAGGACTCCTGGCTTCAACTGAATGATCCCTCTGTGAAGTCCGTTGTTTAATGTGTTTGTATTAAGCCACCAAGATCTTGAGCAACTGGTTTTAGCGGAGAACATATTTCCTGAATCAATTTCTAGGCATTTGTTTTGGATGTTATAAGGGAAACTGAAGGGAATTATTTGTTGAGCAGGATGGCTTTGACCTGCTCAACTTCCTGGAATTGAGAAAATTGCCTGACGTCAATCACCTGACCTCAGTATGATTTCTGTTTAGCATGATTGGAAAAGTCTTAATGAAACTGATCTTTGTGATACTGAATTTAAATGACTGAACTAAGGTGTCACTTTCAAAAGTGAATGTTCAAATCCATATGGCTTTTGTGGCCATGCATCTTGCTGCTAGAAGTTAGGGTTAAAGCCTGGTCACATCTGCAGACCAACAGTGGACAGATGGCAGCCAGTTGCCAAGTGAGAGAATCCCGGTTTGCCAGCTGGAGTGGTGCTAGGATGCAAACAGCCCTGACGGGGATTTTATTTCTAGGCACGCTGACAGACCATTCAGCAAGGTGCCACCGTGCTTCCCTCCACCTAGATCATCATCATGAACCTGAAACTCTATCAGGTGTGGGACCCCACTCTCCCATGAAGCCTTAAGGGACCAGGACCATACAGCAGCCTCCCTACTTGGGCCCCTATTGCTACGGCTAAGAAGTAAAGGGGAGACAGGCTGAGGTAGAGAGACTATTCCAGAAACTATGTCTGAAATGAGGTGGTGGGACACTGCCATGAAGCATTATTGAGACTATCAGACATCAGTGTCTCGTCTTAGGGAATAAAGCCAAAGAGATCTTTATATACAAACCGTGCTACCTGGTTTTGGAACCCTTCTGTAGACAGAGCCCTAAACTTCACAGAACATGCCAGCACTCAAAGGTCCCATGCACCGAATTCCTATTTTCCTACTTTCTATTGATCTATTCTCTATTCCATTGCAAAACGTCCAAGAAAATCCAATGCCTTTCTTCCCCCTTCCTCTCCAACCCTAATCCTAGCTTGCAGTTTATCTTTTCTGCTTGTGGAATGCATCAGGCCATAAAGTACCTAGCTGCTGTGCCTCACACATTTTCCTCCTGCTCAGGTCACACCTGTGAGTACCTGTAGCCACAGAGCAATTCTGAAAATCTGGGTACAGAAAAACCCCTGAAAAACCAAGGTAGAACAACTTAATCCATGTGTTCATGTTTGCTCACCCAGTACTTCCAATCCCCCACACCTCTCGGGCAAGCCCATGGCCAGGACTGAGGACTATGAGGAAGTGCCCCAGTAAACATGAACATGTATGTCCTGGAATGAACATGTATACCCATGAATGCTGGGTGGGGAGGCACCTCAGAGATTGCCTTTCTTTTTCTTTTTTTTTTTTTTTAGCGAGGCCCATCATTTCAGAACTCAGGGATTGTTTTAGTCTAAGCCAGAAGAGTTTATGCCCTGGAATGCCTAGGAAACTTCCTCCTTGAGTTTGGTCAGAAAACGTGTATCCCGAGTGAGCCACTCTCTCAAAGTCAAGTGTGGTTTTATTGCACTTACTGATTTCCAGTGTGATTCATTTATCTCAGCAACTGGACATCTGTGTCCACGAAAATGCAGGGTACCCGGCCAAGAGTGGGCATGTTATGATGAAGTTTGGAATTTGCACAACAAAGTGTTCATGCTCAGCTGAATTATTGGTAGACAGCAAGATGCTGCCTGATGAAAAATATCCCAGAAAGCACAGGATGTGTTTTCCTGGCATCACTGGTGACTAAGCAGTTTACCTTTGCCTGTTATTATGGCTGAAAGATAAAGATATGAAATTGCAGAAGGTGTATGAACACCTTATTTTTGAATTTTTTTTTATTTTAACCCTTCTAGAGCCTCTTTTTCTACTTCCTCATTTTGCCTTTACAACTTTCTTGTGAGCAGGGAAGACTGGTATTACATAACTTTCAAGGAAGGAAAATCACACACAAATTGTTTAAAAGACTTGCTTTAGGGTTCTATAACTCCAGTTGGTCTGTGTCTCAGAGGGATCCTGGCAAGAAATTGGGATAATTTAAAGAAAGTTTAATAAATGAAATGATTACCATGTCACAAGCAAGGGGGAGGAAAATCACTGGGAATAGTGCAAGAGGCTGGGGCAGGTAAAGGCAATTTCTCTTACCATCCCTAGGCCTGAAGGGGCAAGAAGAGGTAGCAGATACCCAAGGGGCCTGGAATAGGAGTGTAAGCCTCAGTCAAGGCATGCAACCAGCCCAAAACAACCTTTATAGAAGAACCCAAGGAATGAAGACCCAACCTAACTTTCCTCCATGTCCCTTCTGGCCTACTTCTTGGATCATCATCCCCCCATAACCAAGCCCATCACTATCAGCATTGAGCAAACCCATCTGAAAGCCAGAAGGCAAGGAAGCCTATGAATGGAGTCCAAGGAATGGACCTGCCGGGAGTACTCCTAGGATGGTAGACTCTATAAAATATGGCCTGGAGAGTCAGCCTTAGAAAAAGCCAAACCTTCTGGTTACTATTTCATCTATCATTCACCATCGTCTTCTAGATAACTAAAGGCAGGTGCATTATAAAGAACTCACTCTGCCTTTCTCGGTGACTGAATGACTATATTCCCTGGTATAAGCCTGCCAAAGGTGGGCTTCTGCTTTCAGATCAATGCAATTCAGAAAGCATGTTTGAGTTCTGTAAAGTGAGTACACACTGTTTAAGTTCTTATGAGAAATGCATTAATTAATACAGTACTGCCTTTTCCTACTGTTCTCCAAAATATTTACTATGGATGGTCTTATCCCTGACACACACACACACACACACACACATGTACATGTATGTACAGGGGCACACAGAGGCACATGCACATGAACATAGGTACACAAAGGCATGCACATACATGCACACAGGCACATATTTAGGCACACAGGCACACACACACATGTGCACACACACAGGCACATACACAAAACAGTTCATATAGGAAGACAGGAATGAAGTACAGCTTGTCTTTCTGGATCAGATGCCACAAAGTTAATTTTAGTTGGAAAACTCCTTGACAGACTTCCAGGAAAACACCACTTGGAACAGCAGAGCTCCTATTAACATCTGCCTGCTGTTTTCTCAGCGACACCAATGTCAGTCTCTAAGTTTCAGATCCTCAAAGATTCCTCTGAAATTCGTCACCTTGATGAGGCTCATAATGGTATAAAAGCAGCTGCTACTGAAAGGAATTGCTACGTATTTTGTGGTTGAGGGGAGGTCAGGGAGCAAATAAGTAGATGGATGGATGGATGGAAGAATGGACAGATGAATGGATGGATGGTATTAGGTGGAAGATGTATCTATAATAATTAACAAGGGGGAAGGATCTACCTAGCTCTCCTCTCATTATTTGCTGTGAAAACAAACCTGAAATCCCTCTAAATCCGGAGGCAAAGGAGACCCTACCTGACACCACTGCAGTCAGAGAGGGAATATATTATAGAAGTTAAGAACGTGAGCTCTGGGGTCAGAGACCTAGATTTGAATCCTGGGCCTTACTATCACTTCCTAGCTGTAGGACCTAATCTGTGCCTCCGCGATGCCAACTGCCTCTCTGCACGGAACTGTTCATCCTGCAGCATAGTTGGCCCGCTCTTCTGCTAGTGAGAACAGGGGCGCAATGGAAGTGACAATCGTGTTAAGGCATTACAGCGGTGAAGATTACCCCATAACACTCAAGTCATAGTACTCTGAAAATCAATCTTTTCACCAAAAACTTAAATCACGCCTGGGCACAAATTTTCCAGAAAAAAAAATATCGAAGTAGGAGTCGCAGTCAAATGTGTGTGATCAGATTGGTTAGAAAATGAAATAATTTTTGAAGAACTTTATCATTTATGAATGATGCATATAGGAGGCGGCAAGCTGTATTGAGAAATTATAAGTTAGAAACCCAGATGAGATATTTCCTGTCTGCATGACTCTGAGCAATGTACTTAACTTCTCTGAGTCTACTGCAGATGGTGCAGACTGGTTTTGCTGTGGACAAAACTGTACAGCAAATTTGATTCCTTTGTATCACACATTGATTTAAACACACGTGAACTAGGATTTTAGAGTTGGGAGATTACACCAAAACATCTCAATTTCTAACTTTGAAAAGGAAGACGGTCTAGCAACACTGGGCCTATATCCCCACGCAGCACCCACTGGGAGGAGCTGAGTCAGGGTTGGCCCCTCTGGGCTGGGAGTGTCTCTTTAGGTCTCCAAAGCCCCTGCAACTCTCTATTGGCCACTGGACACCTTCTCTTCAGTGTTATCTTTTGTTTCCCAAAGCTCTTGGATTTGTAATCTCTACTGTCATCTGTAAGAAGAAAAATAGTGTCTAAGCTGGGATTGTGAAAAATAAAGAAAATCAAATAAATGAAGGTCCCGGCACATATTCGATACATTATAGCAACATGATACAGGTCATTTCCTTTCTCTTCACTGGTCACATATTCATTCAACAAATGCCATGCTCACTGTATGCCAGATAATGTGCTCAGTGCTAGGGATGAAAAAATAAATATGACACAGAGCAAAGTCTAACAGCCATCTGAGCAGCCTGCTGCCTCCTTCAAACCTGTGCTGCTTTCTTGAGGGGATCCGAAAGAGAAAAGAACCTTTTGGAGGAGTCTAAAAATGACTCCTTTAAAAATACTGCGCAAGGTAAGCCTGGAGTAAGGGTGTCTCCTTATGTGGTTTTCCAAATCTTTTATTTTCCCAAATTAAACACATTCTTGTAAAGTTTGTTTACATTTTGTCCTGGCAGGGGCAATTACAGATCTTACATGGCAAGAGTGGGGCACCTTGAAGAAACACCTTGATCCTACTTCACTGACTATGAAAAGATAAAAATAAAACCTTGTCACCAAAGTCAGATGGAGGCAATGAATGGAAAATGGAATCATAAAAGCCCAGAATATTAATTCCACCTCAATCTTTCTGTTACTATCAGGCATCCCTGAATTGGGGTTTGCAAAAATTCACATAAGCTAGAGTCCCCCAGAGAGCCACAGCACGCTGGGGAGCACGTTCACAAGACACGATACACAATGCTCTGCACGCCGTCGGTGCTAATGTCATAATAAGACCTGTGCTCGTTTCCCTGCTTACCTGTCCTAAGGCTTTTCTCTGCTTACTCATCAGCGTGGCCACGCTTTCATTCTTCTCGAAATCTGCTATTTCATCATTTTATCCTTTTTCTGTAGGTTTCTGAGACCAGTGTGTCTATAGGTATAGTTGGCCCCAATAACAAAGCTAAGATGTCTGTATTTCCAGAACATGAATGTTGGGCCTTAGACCTTATGCTCAAATAATATATTCTTTCTTTTAAAAAATTATTACAGTGTAGAGGAAAGAATATATGGCTTTGAGGCCAGACAGACCCAAGTCCAAATCTTCTCCCACTATTTAGCTTCATGACCTTGGACAAAAGACCCAATCTCTCCAAGAAGTTTTTCCAAATGTTACATAGTTTGTGGCAAAGATAATGTGTAAATTGTGTGAGATCACCAGAAGGCCTAACACATAGCAGGCACTCATAAGGCTACTTATCTATAGTCAAATGAAGTGTGATTATTGATTTTATATCATAATAGTAATAGTAAGAGCTAATCATCATACGCTGCCTAATGTAGAAGCAATCAGCTAGGTGATTTCACATATACTCACTAATCTTTACAAGAAACTATTTGCTATTTGAGAAAACTTTGCTCTGAGAGATTAAATAAATGCTGTATGTGAATTAACCTGTTTAATTCTCATGACAGCCTATTATTATCCTTATTTGTTAAATAAGGAACCTAAAGCACAAAGAGGTCAGGCAGCTGGCCCAGGGTCACAGTTAGTAAGTGGTGGAAATGGCGTTCACTCCCAGTCCAGTTCTGTAGGATGCTATTAACTACCTCATGAGCAAGGGAAAAACAGCCAAGTCAGGACTACCCCACCCTCAATGCACTCGTACTCACACGTACACAGACATTCAACACACACATGCACACACACACATGCACACACACCTACACACGCACACAGAGTCCAGGTGTGGCTCAGCTCTGGAACTGTGAGTCCCATACTGAGTGAGGCTGGAGACCCTACAGAACATCCCACTAGGACTGCCACATTTAGCCTTTCTAAGATCTTTTGGATAACTGACCAAAAACCCTGGAGGACCCCTGGAACTGAACAGACTTCCTAAATCCCAACACCTGAAATGGAAGAACTGTGTGTCATACGTACCTCCTTTTCTCTCCCTCTTCCCAATATGCTTTACATACATTCACAGACATCTTAGGGGAGCACATTTTGAAATGGAAAACCCAACCTTATAAATTATGTTTCAGTTCGATCAAACAATTGGCAACGCTCACTGGTAAGAAAGTCCCATGATGACATTGGATATCCTGGAGTCCCACAGGGGTAGAGCTTGGGAAGATGGTCTGCCCAGCGGGGGTGGAGGGACCCTACAGGCCACAGGATTCTGAGGAGCCAGGACACACAGTGGAGGAGAGATGCGGCAAGGAAAGAGGAGGGACGTTGAAAACATCTCTTCTCGCTGGTAATCGCTTGTGTCAGCAGCATTTTAATCCAAGCATGCTTCCCCTGATATAAACAAGGCAGAGTCATCTATGAAGATGATTTGAGGAATACGGAGACATGCGCCCGCCCGCCCCACCCTGTTGCAAAAGACCTTTCTCCCTGGTGTTGAAATGTCACAGCTAGATCCATCTTTTCAGGCCCTCTTCTTTTGCAAAAGCATTACCGTCTTCAATGAGAGGGTGGATGATGGAGTGATTATCATCTGTGTCCAATTAAAAGGCAAAACAAAGGCAACTTAGAGTCACAGAGGAGATACAGGAAGAGGAGAAGGTGCTTCTGAAGGGTTAAACAAAGTTTCAAAGAGGCAGCCTCCAGGGAGCGCCCTCCCACCCTCACTGTGTCCTGCAGCCTCTTCCCAACGCACCAGCATTGCTTCCCCTCCCCGCCGCCTTACTCACAGGGATGAGCTCCCTTTTCCAAAGAAAAGCTGCTCAGGGGAGAATTCTGCACTCATCCACCCTTGGATAGAAATGTCTGATAAGATGTAGTGTTTTTGCTCTTTTGCAACACTGACAGTTCTGAGAGGGGATAAGGCCCTGTGATAAGGAAGTCTTTGCGGGGGGAGATGGATTTCTTTGAACCAAGCTGCCTCCCAAGGCCCTGAGGCCAGGTGTGTTATAGTCACAGTTTGCATGCCCACCACTGTCCCTGACCACAGCCTGCTCCTTCAACTCCTCTTCCCTCTAGAATGTTCTTTTGCATTTGTTTGGGTGATGACATAAAGTAGGCAGCACTTCTGTGGGCTGGGTGGAGGTGGGCAGAGAGCCAGCCATCCTGATCCATCCTCCCCCCAGCTCCCAGTCCTTCTGCGGGAAACATCAGCACAGGATGATTTGTGTAACGGCATGTCTGAGGACACAGTGAGCTATATTCTCACCAAAACATTACGGCAAACTCCCTTGCCAGGTTAGCTGCGGGAATTGACCTGGGATGGCAGGGGAGGCGAGAAGTGGGAGGAGGAAGCTCGCTCACGCAGGGCAGGGCACGGAGGGGAGCTGAGCCTAAGGCCAGCACAGGAAGGAAGGGGGTGCGGGGAGGTGGCAGGCTGGCCAGGGCCCTGGGGACACCTCTGCCCTAGAATCCAAGGGGAAGATGGGACCATCTGCCCTAGGCAGACTGTGGTTAGCCACATGGCACTCCTCAGCGAATGCCTGCCGAATTCACTTGGATTGACCTGCATCAAAATTCTAGGGGCCATAAAAAGTTTTTGTTTTGTTTTGCTTTATGAAATAAGCTAGCAGAGGCTTGAGCACATACCGGTTTCTTTCCTTTCTGCTCTGTAAGCCCAGCCGTGTCACGGAGATCTGCAAGTCATACGTCACAGGACTCTCTGGTGCTCAAGCAGTTTGTCTAGAGAGTCTGGGCGTGGACACAGGTCTCGGGAATGTGATTAATAACCAGCAGACAGTCTGCTCTTCAGGTGACTCTCTGCACCTCCTGGGAAGGAGCTGGAGCATGAGAGCCGCCCAGGGCAGGGAGCGTGAACAGGCGCGGCTCCCCCACTGGAAGCTGCCCACTGGCCATTCTGCTCTTGCAGCCAAAGCCGCACCAGCCGTGGAGAGCTGGGTGCTGTGTGAGCTCCCCAGCGTGCTGTCTCCGGGGATTCTCATCTGCCCTCTCCACCTCTACCCCTTACCCTGACCCGCTTTTCTGGGCTGGCCACGGAGGGTGTGCGGGGGCATTGGAGTAAGCAGA
Organism: Indri indri; assembly: GCA_004363605.1. Taxonomy (NCBI): domain Eukaryota; kingdom Metazoa; phylum Chordata; class Mammalia; order Primates; family Indriidae; genus Indri; species Indri indri. The sequence continues at coordinate 41,481 of RJWJ010001454.1, forward strand.
GAGGTTGAGCCCTCACTAGGGAGACTCCTGGGGCAAGGCAGGCCTGCAGGTACTCTCTGTCTGGAAGCCAAGCAGCCACTGGAATCCACCTTTCCTCCAGCCCAAGCCCTCTTCTGCAAAACTTTCTTCATCCTTGATGCTCAAGCTTTGGTCAGCAAACCTACAGCCTTGAGATCACCTGAGAGCCTGATAGACATACAGAAGCTCAGGCCCCACTCAGACCTGCTGAATCACGATGCACGTTTGACAAGATCCACGAGTGATTCAGATGCACTTGACTTTGAGAAGCAACAGCTCTGAATGATCTCCTGATATGAACAGGGCAGTCATCCTTGTCTCAGGATTTGAAGAATGCCAGAAATGCAAACCACCTCCCACCCCGTTCTCACTAGTATCAAATATCACAGACATTCATCCTTTTAGATCCTCTTCTTCTGTCTGAGGGGTGCCATTTTTATTATTCATAAAATTCAAATACTGCCTGGGAGGGAAAACATATGGATCCCTCATTTCTTAATCAAAAAGTAAAGAAATGTTTATTGGCTCATATTAGGTGCCTCCTACAGTATGGGATGCTGGGAGTAAATGTTTTTAGTATAAATGAACCACTTTCCCCTGGAGACAAGAGAGCCAGGTGTTAGAACAGCAGCCTTCTCTCTAGAAAGAAGCATTATTCAAGGGACAGAAGAGAGGAAGGACCAAGACAAACAAGTGCTGCTCTCCAACCCTCCACTCCTTTGTGGTTGGACTGAGCTTGCCTGTCAGAGCTCACCAAGCTGTTGAGTTGATGTTTCCATTTCCATTCAAAATCATCCTTTGTCAAATTTCAGCTTAATGGGAAAAGCCAGTGGCATTTTGAAGACAAGATGTCCAGGTGCATATTTATTTTTAGAAGGAAATGGACCACAGAACATCCATTCTGCAAGGAAGAAGCAAGCCATGGCTCTGCATACTGAAGCAGCGAGCAAGGCTCAGAGGTGGAGAGATCACACTCCTCAAAGAATGCGCCAGTGGCCCCAGCTTATTTATTTTCTCCCAGCTAATAGCACGGCACTGCATATACAGGAAGTGCAGAATTAGCACCAACATCAAACACACTGGAAGAGAAAACAAAACCTCTCCTCAAGATTTCTGACTTGGTTCAGGTAGCTATGAATGAATAGCATCTATTTCAATTCCAAAAACCTGAGATGCACTGAATAGGTCATCTCTGAAGTAATAAGGCAGCATCATCTTTGTGATCTGATAATAGTTATAATCACTATTGTAAGTCAGGAAGGAGTTACTGACTCTTTACTCTGTGCCAGGTGCTACTATACATGCTTTACAAGTTAGGCAATGCTCACGTTGTCACAAATCATGCTAGCCCAGGCACTGACCGCCTTTGCTCTGGATTATTTTTTCCAAGATACTTATGTAGCAAACAGCTTTGCAAAGTTGATGTAGTGTCTCCCTCCAGAGCAAAGAGCATTCCTGCTTACTGTCCAGTATTATAACATAATGTCTCACTTGGGAGCAATGGGAAGCATGCTTACTGCCCACTATAAAAGATTCAGGTTCCCTAAGCTGCGTTCTTATGTAATACAACTCACTGTGTGCACAGCTGTTACTTGGCCTCTTTGTGTTGCCCTGTGGGAACCGGGGCTTGATGCACTAGCACACAAGAATGCTGAAATTCTGGCTACTGATTTTGCTATGCGTAACAAAGTCCTCAGTCTCTGACCCAGGAGTCTCCTGTCTTCTGCCAGCATCCATGTAACTGTGGCAGGCTAACTCATTAGATTGCAAGTGGGGTTAAAATCTCAGACCCTTCTCTCAGTTCTTGACAGAAGCAACATCTCGTTTAATCCTCTGAATAATCTTGGGAAAGTACTAACATTTTTACTACATATAATCACAGTTATTATCACTAAACTTCACTGACATATCCGCAGGGGGAACCAAGACTGAAATTCCAACCTGAGAGAGACCTCACTTTCTAGGATGTGTTGTCTTTTTACATACCTTCTTTTTAAATTGCAAATACTGCTGACAAGGGTAGTATACTAAGTTAGTATCCCCAACCCCTTAGTATGGCTTAGACATAGAAGTGAGCCTAAAAAACAGGATGCTGAAAGCAGGGGAGCAGAGGGATACAAAAAGGAGGGATGAAAGACACACCTTTGTTTCCCTATCTTTGACCAGGGCTGGTCCAGTAAATGTCTTACTCTCTCCTTCAGGGAGAGTGAAGAGGGTTCTGTGAGTCCATAGACAGGTTCCTCTGCAGGCTTACAAGGGGGAGTGTGCGTCTGAGAAGGAAATACACCTGTTCCTGTCCATTCTGCTGGCCTGGTGCACGTGAGCATGTGTCACCTCATATGTGACACCTCAAAGCCACAGTGCCCTGAAGTGTTGGCATAAATGGGGCTCTGTGATTTATTGTTTGAAATAGCCTGATTAGCTCAGTGTTCTCCTAAAATTCAGTACAGGAACAATTCTTCACAGGTGGAGGGAGGCAAGGCATAATGAGGGGCTTCGATAAATACTCTGTGTCTCACTTCCAGGCTGTATACACAGCCCTGAAGGTGAACTGGGAGGCAGGCCTACATTTACTTATTCATTCAATGAACATTTGCTTTCTAGAAGTGCTTTGGTATAGAGTTCAACAGGAGATCCAGAGGTGACTGAGATACAGACATTTATCCCACCTAAAAATGTGCAATTTAATAGCAAAAATAAAATACAAGTACTCCAATAATAAAACATAGAAAGATACGGATATATATAGCATAAAAGTCAACAAACCAAGACCTGTTGTAACCCAGGCCAGGAAGTAATTACAACCTGACCTGGGTCTGTCTTAGAGGATGGGTAGGGTTATCACAGACAAGGATGGGGAGGTGGGCTTTCTGTGTTGGAGAGACAATGTCGGCAAGTGATGGGGACCTGTGTGGGGAGGAAGGTAAGCAGTCAGAATCAGCCAGTGTGTAAAGTCCAGGAAGGTGCTAGTGAGAACTGACTCTGGAATGCAGGCTTGGGTCACGTGGAGGAAAACAGTGAATGCCAGGTGAAGGATTTGGGGCTGTATTCCAGCGGGATCCCAGAACCATTGTAGGTTGCCCAGGGCAGGGGACATCGTAGGACACTGCAGACACTGAAGGCACCAAAGAAGCAAACGTTCTCATATATAAGATCAAATATTGGAAAGAGGCCTCAGACCAGACTTCAACAAAATACAGAATTATTATTTGCTAAACAGAAAAAGAGGAGTTATTCTTCTGAGGTGTTGAGGGGTAGTGACCAGCTTTTTGAAGCATTCACTTGGAGATTACTCATCCTCTTAGAGCCCAGTTTCAAACGACATTAACCAAGCATCTGTTACATTCTTGTGTGTGTGTGTGTGTGTGTGTATGTTTGACTCCTTCAAAGAAGATTTAATAGCACTTCAATCATCCACTATGTAATACAATGTCAGGTACCAAGTAGGTGCTCAATAAATGTTTATTTAATAAATTATATTGAATGAAGGATAAAATAAATTATATCTCTAAAGACCAGATGCTGTTTAATATCTGCAACAGGTATAAAAATTTAGTAAAAACATTCACTCTGTTTATGATTGAATGTCTTTGTTCAGGACTAATTTTTTTAATAGTCTGGCTATAACTACACATGTATATTTTCCCAGAAAATTTGTAATTATGGCATTTAGTATCAGAAAGCCAAGCTTCTCTAACACTTCCATGTGCCTGAGACATCAATGCCAGACATATTGGCCTCATTTAAACAAACAATAATTAACCTAGTCACACACATTGTAGTAAATAGAACTAAATCTTCAAAATCTGATAATTTCTCTCCCTGCTGTTATGTATTTTATTTTGTATTTTTTCTTTACCTAGAGCATATGTCTGTATGCATGCATGCAGGCCTCCAGAAATAGCTATGCAATAAGGTTGTAAAGAAACCACGGAAATCATTAAGTCATAAACATGACTGTGAATCTATAGAATTCTTCGTCACATCGATTAATTCAGAAACATCAAGAGTTACATGCCTTTGAATGCGGAAACTTTCATCAATAAAATAGTGAAACTGTTAAATCTTGGCAGACAGGTAGAAAATGTGGTTCCTCGAGTAGTGCCTGTTGAAATTTTAAATAGTTTAATGAACTTAAAGGAGAGCAAAGATTCATTCTCAAGAGTATTGAAGTTATTTCATCTGCTGTAGAGGTTTAATTAATGACTTCTCTGATTTCCCCGAACTTTTAAAATTGGTGTTTCCGCCATTGGTTCCAGCACCAGCTGACTGTGTTGCCTGCAGCAGGCAGATTCCCCAAGGCCTGCCACCCAGAAAGCCACCCTACCCCCACCGAGAGTTCATAGCCAGGTTAGCAAAGACCCAGGGAAACAATGGGCATCTCTTGATGTCTTACAATATAGTTTGGAGGGTGGGGAAATTCTTGGACAGACTCTGCTTTCATTTGTGGATGAACAGTCCATCCCCATGGGGGCAGAAAGGAAGGAAAAGGGCAGGCCCCCTAAAGAGTGAATGGCACGAATTTTCCTTGCACCAGGAGTGTGAGGGTCAGGGTAGTCGAGAGACAGAGCCAGGACCTGGGATCGAAACTTGCTTACTAGTAGTGTACCTGACTAAGTAACCTCACCTCCCTGAACCTCAGTTTTGTCATCTGTGAAATGGAAAGAATGAAGAGGTGTATGTAAAGGGTCTTATTCTAGGATACAAACACCTCTAGTTCTCACTGTTAAATCACTACAGAGAAAACACCTGAATCCAGATGTTTATAACAGGAAGTGGCAGCGAGTTCTGGCAAGCAGGCATACCCTGAATTACGATGGAAGAATTTAAGCTGGTTAATGCGAGGAAGCTGAAACTTTGTTTTCGCCATTAACTCCATCTATACCTCTGTCTGCTGCCTTCTGAAAACACGTGATAGTGGAAGGAGAAGGAGACAAGGGGAAGGCAAGGAAAGAAGGAAAAGGAAGCTGCGGGAAGCAAAGGTATAAACCGTAAATACTTACGTGTCTTCCTGCACGAGCTTCACTTTCTCTTCTTCCAAAGGATGTTTATTTCAGGTACATGAGTTACATAGGTTGGAAATGCCATACACAAGAATGCATTGCTGATTTGAATGTTTTATGTTAACACATCCATGCAATTTTACACAGGCAAATGGACAGGTCTTTTAAAATCTGGATGAGAGAAGCTCAATGCGTTTTGTCGAAGCAGCTGCCATGTGGAGTGATTTATTCTTAAGTGAAAAAGGACTTTATTAACCTTGTTCATTCCATCATTTTAATATTTTAATTATGTATCTCTTTAATGTTTTCTGGAAGAAATGAGTTTCTTGACAAAATTTATTAAATAAAGGGGAACGCTTCACCTGAGCACAACATAATGAGAATTCTGATAAACCGTCATATATCTGGGGTGTTTTAAATGAAGGGGGTGCCCAAGAGAACTTTTAAGTATCTGCTCTTCCCTATAATTAGATGCGATAGAACTGCACCCCTTAAGAAGCTCAATAAGTGGAGCCACTCCCTGCTGGTGCTCTGTGGCTTCATACAAGCACTGCGTGTGTGCATGTGACTGTGTGTGTTTGCTGGAGAGAGGGGAGGGCGTCCCCAGAGCAGGAAATGAAAAGACTTTGCCGTACCAGGCGGCAAAACAACAGATGCCTACCCCGCCATTCGGTGATTCCTGGCAGTCAGCAGTTGGGCCAGGACCAACCTTTCAAGTTTCTGAACAGGAATACCTGAAGGATTCCCGGCTCCAGTGATTCTTAATTCAGGTAAAGACTCTCCCCAGACGTCACTAATTTGTGTTCTTCCCAGAAGAGAAAGGAATGAGTATCATTTCCATTGGAAAAATGAATCGCCAGAGGGTGCACAGCTCATTGGGTACAGGTGTCTGCATCTCAAGAAAGACATCAGCAATTGTCACCTTTCACAAAAGGCTGAGGGGAAGTAAAAGGAAGATGTTCATTTTCAAAGTACACTGCAGAGGTTAATTCACTTTGCATTCTTAACATTTCTGAAATATAGAAAGATGATCAGCATTTTACTTATGAGAAAAGTTCATCAAAATAATAAAAAAGCCCTGCCTTCCTATGTGTATATAAATACATATTTATACACATATGTATGTATATATACTTATATATATGACTGCATATAAAACACAAATATATACCTTTATACTTATATATGACTATATACACATATACACAATGGAAGCTCTGAAGTTTCTCATTCTGCTTCCTTATTTGGTAAATCTATATCTGTATGATATTTGCTAATTATTTGGCAATTATTAGGCAAATTTGACCAATATGGATGGCCAAACTAATGACTTATGTCACAACAAACATCCTAAGTTTCAAATGACCTGCATTTCTGCACACATTTATTTTAAAAAATTGGGGTCTCTAGGCATTCATTCCCTTATTACCATGTAGACAGAAACTTATGTGCATATTTACAAGGCTCTTTAAATTAAAGCTTCTGCTTCCAGCTAAGCCGCATGCAGCCAACGCCCAGTGATCAGATCGCTCACACAGAAATCGTATCGTAAATGAAATCCACAGATAATCTGCAAACCTGATTTCAGCCAGTGGTTTCAGTTTCTCCCCTCAGCACATCTCTTATGAAAGCTCCTCACAGGTTGACAGGCATTTTCCATCCTCGCCACCCTCTGGTGGAAGCACTAATAAGCAATGAAACGGCTAAAGCACAGTGCCCAGGAGGAAAAGGAGGATGAGCAAAGGCCCTGAAAACCCGGCAGCTGCATAACTGCGTCCTGAACGACGAACCATCGACAGGAGCTGCTCACACAGAGTGCTTTCCCCACACTCCCGAGCACACCGGGCAAAGACTGAAACATCACCGTTCTGCACGCACTTGTTCTGAAATTGCGCGACAGGCTGCATGGGGAGGTTAAATCAAAGCCTGATTTGCTATCACTGCCAGTCAGATTCCCTGGTAGTATTAGCTATCTTTAAAACATTATTTCCATGGCAACTGGTTTAAAAACGTATTTTACTACAGAGCCTTTTCTGTGCTGAGAGCCAGAACAACCCAAATGGCCTTTTCTTGTCGGTGCCCTTCGCCACCAAGAGAGCCAGGCTGAGGCAAACGGGGATGAGTGGGAGAGCTGCGAAGGTACCAGGCAGTGAGCATCTGGCATCCCGGGCCATGCCAGCCTGTTAGCTTGCCTGAGTCACATTCCTTTCCGTGAGGCCAGCCTCCTCTGCCTCCTTCCTGAGCTTCTCTGAACCCACCACTGCTCCTGGAAGTCCAACCTCCTGCTCCTGGCTAATTTGTCCGGGCCTGCCCCAGATGCCAAGGCCAATCAGAATGTGATTGTTTCACAGGCTTTGGGCAACATCCTGTTTGCTCTATGAAAAGAAAGAAGGAACAAACACTCAGGTACCTTGTATTTCATAACTATTTAGTCTTTTCATAATTGCCATTTCAGTCTCGGGTTAAGGCTTAATCCCAGGATCCTGGCACTCCTGAATTCTTAACCTTTTATTAAGGAAAATCATAAATTTTCCGTCGAGGTAGCTTTTAGGACAAGACCTGCAATGACCCTCTCTCGGGGCCAAGGGGGTACATTAAACTCCTGACTGGAACAAGGTCTTTATGTGGATTACATTGGCAGAGGGGACCCCCAGTGCGGTGATCTGGTAGAGACCACTCACCCAAGTGGATCATCCCCTACCTATGAGATGCTGCATATTCCCACTCCCTCAATGTGAGACATTACTGTCTAAATGAGATGTTTATCTGCAAGCATTAATCCTTTTTGGATTAAGGCAAGATAGGTATGAAACGATCAATGAAGAAAATACTCAAGAGAGTTCAAAAATATGTCAATCAGCTTGGAAAGCAAATTTGGGCCCTGATATGTTGGGGCAAGTACATTTTACCAAGACAGACAAATCTTGAATGTTCTCCCACCTACGTGGGAACTAAATATTGAAAACAATTGATCTCATGGAGACGGAGAGTAGAGTGGTGGTTACCAGAGGCTGAGAAGGGTAGTGGGGATGAGAGGATAAAGTGGGGATGGTTAATGGGTTCAGAAAAATACTTAGATAGTTAGATAGAATGAACAATATTTGATAGCACAACAAAGTGACTATAATCAACAGTAAGTTAGGATATACTTTAAAATAACTTAAAGAATAGAATTGGAATGCTCCTAACACAAAGAAATGTTAAATACCTAAAGTGATGGATACCCCAATTACCCTGATTTAATTAATTCGCATTGCATGTCTATATCAAAATATCACATGTACCCTATAAAGATCTAAAACTATTATGTACCCATAATAATTAAAATTAAGGAAAAAAAGAGCATTTCACTGAAAGGGAAGTGGAGGATTAAAAACATCTAGAATTAAAGAGAAGAGGTTTAGGTTGGGTCCCCGCACAGCAGGATGCATCAGGCTCGGAGGGAGACTCCTCCACGACAGGTCTTCCAGAAGGCAGAAGTGTTGCCTCAGACACTCTGCCCAGGACTGGGCTTGCCCTGGCTTTCAGTGTACACTTCTCTGATTTAGGCCACATCAATATGTGGCTGGTGTCCATTTCAGCTATCTTCACGATAAATATTGATTACCACCATAGATCACTCACTCAGCAATCTTTATTAATCATTAAATGGTTGGCATTAATAGAGTAGCCATTTGGAGACCTATTCGTTTAATGTGCATAGCCATAGTCAGTGACTCCACGGGGAGCCCGAGTCTTCAATCTCTCCTACCACCATACACTACCTCATGACTTCTGGTGGCTGTTTTTATGCGAGAGCATGTATACTTGCTCTGCAGTCACCAAAGGTGTCTGACTTCTCTGACTGCAGCGACCATGCCCACGTATAGGAGGGTAACTTTGCATGAGAAGTTTGGTAAAAGCAGAGCACAGCACTAAAACATACATATATTAAAACTGAAATTTAGGGTGCCCAGGAAACTTGCGTTAATTTGAACATCAGTCTGGAAATTGATATGACTCAGAAGGAACCACAGTGAAATTTAATTTTAGATTACCTATAAAGCCTTTATAAATTGCATGAACAGTATTTCAGGGTGGATATGTAAAATGCATGTGAGAGAACAGTAGTTTTAAGTAACTTCCAGATTCCAATTTCAAATGATGGATAAACAAATTACAAAGCATTTTTATCTCTTTATACAAGATATTTCTATTAGTTTATCAAAACAAGCCCCTTACAAACATTTACTGGACACAGTTGGTTATCTGGGTTCTAGTACCAGGTGTCCTTGGATAGTGGGAAACCCAGATTGTGGCTAGACTAAGTCCACTCCTAGGCTGGGAACTACCAGGGCATGTGAGCTGGGCTGTGCGGAGGGCCCATCAGGAGTTCATTTACGTGGGTTGATTCTTGAGGGCTTTTAGTTGGAAAGGATCCACCCTTACATGGTGAGTGATGGGGAGGATGAAGGCATGAGTCTTTTAGAATCTGTTTCTCTGGCAGCCTCAAGGAGATCATTTGAAACAGAAGCTGAAGGAGCTATTTTCAGCAGCAGCTCTACGAGGCACTGGGCTCTTGTCTCTCTGGGTGACTCATTAGGTGATGAGATGTAAGGAAGGGTAAGGAGAAAAGTATTCCTCCTTCATGAAGCACCACATGATTTCACGGCCCCAGTGAGGGAAGGACAAGGTGGTTGCTATTGGACGGTAGTCAGGATGCGTGCATGAGCGCATGGGACTTATATACTTGGAAGTCCCGAAAAAATGATGGACAAAGTACAATGCGGGACCAGACAAGGTACCCTGCGATAGAGAGGAGTGAGGCCTAAGGATTCAGCCAAATAGGGCTTATTACAATGAAAGTGGCATCATTTATATCCATAAACTGATATTGCCATGAAAAATTTGAGCTATCCTTAAAAATAATAAAACTAAATCTGTTTGTAAAATATTTGGAAGGGGCATAGCATGGTAAAATGAACATAGGCTTTTGATCAACACCGAACTCAAACTCTGATCCTGCCAATCATCACGTGTATGACTTTGGGCGCGTTACTTAATGTGGCAGACTGCTGCGTGTTCACTAAAACCATTTCCCCTCCCTACTAAGCACCGCTCGAGCGTGTCTTCCAGTCCCTCTGACAGCCAAGAGTGTCCATGTGACTAAGCTCTGGCAAATGTACCAGGGACAGAAGGGATATATGTCACTTCCAGGTCTGGGCCGTTAAAACTTCTTGTACCCAGGAAGCTTGCATTGACGTGAACATCAATCTGAAATTGATATAACTCAGAAGGGGCCAGGCTGAAATCTAATTTTGGCTCACCTATAAAGTCTTTATTGATTGTACAAACAGTATTTCTAACAGGAGGATTCAGATCCAGCTGAAGACTCCAAGTCTTGAAATGTTAGTGCCTAGAACCCTGACTGACCAACAGAGGGCCGTTCCCCGGCCAAGAACATCTGTATCAGACTCTACAGGAGCAAGAAATGTTATTATTGAAGATTGGGATTTATGCAATACAACAATTACCATCTTTTGCATTAGCTAATCCACCTGAATTTCAATTTCTTCTCATTAAAAAAGAAAGAATTTTATCTAACTTATAGGGTACTTTATTATAGAGTCTGGCACATGGTAAGTGCTAAATAAATAGTAGATATTATCATATAATCTCTTTTCAGGTTGCCCCTTTATTTAGATATACACCTCTGTCTCACAGTTGGTGAGTTAGTGTTTCTTTCCCTATTATAAGGGAAATATATTTATGAAATCAAAAACACAGCATCAGTCTTGGAAGGGAAAAAAAGAGTAATTTGATGAACTACTAGGAGAATCATTTGCAAGATATGTGACTTTGGATACTACTCTTAAGTTTGACAAACTTCAATTTCCTCATTTATAAAGCAACTATAAGAACCCATGCCTCAGAGAAAATATGAGAGGATAAAATGAGGCAGTAAACATAGAAGCATCTTATAAACTTAGGAATTTCATAAAATACGTGGTATTATTATAGATTACAATTTTAAACTCACAAAACCAAATAGGACTAATACAAACTTTATTGTCCCAAATGGCATGTGATTTTCCACTGGGCTACCAAAGCAGGTGCTTTTTACTGTAATGCTTTTAATGTGGGTGGGTATGCGCTACTAACATTACCTTCCTATTTTCTAACGTGATTAAGTTGGTGAACTAACAGCATTAATGTATCTGACATTTCCTATTTTCTTTTTACTTTGAATGAGGAGAAAAGATATTGGTAGCAGTAAATCATGTATGCCCAAACTGAATCTGGTGGATCAGGAAAAAGTAAGATCCTTACTTTATTTCTGTTATTGAAATATCCCTTGGAGAGAGATGTGCTGGGAGCTGGAGCTCTATTAGAATCGAACCAAATCCTGGCGATGTCAGTTTAGTAAGGCCTGAGGTCTATGATCCACTTTAAACTGCTCAATATATTCTCTTAATTTTGCAATGTATAATCTTTGAAAACTTCTCATATGAACTTTATTACTGTGAATTGAAGGTTACCAAGTTGAGCCTTCCTGGAACAGTGTTCGGTATGTTCCTCACATCACCATGTCCACACACAGGTGCATATTCTTCTCCACTTAGGGGGTTAAAACTCTGAATACTTACTACATGTATGCCAGGGCCCTGAGGGATGAAAACTGCAGTCCCTAATAGATCCGCTAAGATCTTAAAGGGAATCAAGGAAACTACTGGACGGGTGGTATTTGGAGCTGAGTAAAGGAAAGCTAAAGGAAAACACTTTCAGTTAATAATTCAACAGACATGTATGGGACCTTAACCAAGTGATTACGGTTCACGTCATTAGCGATGCCACGTGGATCTCATTCACAGGGGTATGATGTGATGAGAAGGGCGCTGCGCCGCTATGGTGTTTCTCCAAAACCCATCCCCCCCGTCTAATGATGAGTAACGCATCAGACAAACTCAAACTGAGGAACATTCTACAAAATACCTGACCAGTATGCCTTAAAGCTGTTATTGACATGAAAGACAGAGAAACTGTCACAGGCCAGAAGAGAGTGGGAAAATACAACAAATAATGCCATGTGGTACCCTAGATTGGATCTAGGAACAGAAAAAGGCATTAGTGCAAAATCTGGTGAAATGCAGATGAAGTCTGGAGTTCCATCAAGATTAATGCGCAATGGCGGTTTCTTAGTTTGACAAATGTGTCATGGTGGAGTAAGATGATAACATTGGGGGAAACAGAAACTGAGTGAGAGGTATATGGGAGCTCTTAGTACCTTTGTACCTAGAATTACCTTTGTAATTTTTAAGTAAATCTAAAATTATTCAAAATTTTATTTATTAAAAAACAATATACATATTAATCTAAATAATATTAGCAAATAAAATAGAGTTTTAATAAATTTTAAAATGAACATTTTCATAAATAAAAATTGTTTTAATAAAATACTAAAATAAATTTAAATAAATGTTATTTTTAATAAATAAATTTATACATGTAGAAGAATAGCATTCTGGAAAGATAGTGGCGACAGTAGAGTTTTTTGATCTCTCTGAATTTTCATATAAAAACAGGCAAAACAACTGAATAGCAAAGCCAAAAACCCATGGATAAAATTCGCAACAAATCTAGTAGACACAGTATCTCTATCAACCCCCAAAATGCCAGAAGGTAGAGATGAACCACCCATAGCTACCAGAACTGCAAGGTACCAGGGTCTGTGCAAGAGGAGGCAGAGGGAACCAAATCATAGATCTGGGCATAGGAGAATCCGAAAAGAGCTGACAGGTATTTACTGAAAGGCATGGCTGGCTAATATGAGAACAGCTGAAGCTGAGAGAGGTTGTGCTGAATCTCATCGTGGGTGAGTCTGTGCCGGGACCCCTCAGTGGTTTGTGCAGGGTCTGGAGCAGTCGGTGTCCCTGTGAACTCCCTGGACTGGCAGACCCACCAAGCCACTTGCTGAGGAAAAACTGCTGGGATTGAAGTTAATTTTGAGCAAGGTAAGGACAATTAAGAGGAAAGAAAGAGAAGATCCAAATAAAAGTAGGAAGGGAGAACAGAACCAGAAAATCTCAGAAGGAAAGCTGGCCTGTTTGCTGTTAACACTATTTGACAAAGAGAACAAAACAAAACACACAAAAACAGAAGAGGGTTTTCTATGAAGTTAAAAGAACTACTCTGTTCCATAAGTTCTTCTAAAATGTCAAAAAAAATTACTCAAAATAATCACAGTCAGATCCCAAGCAAAGCTATTATGAGATAAGAATAAGGAGTAGAATAACACGCAGACGATACAAGCACGCTAGAAAGTCATGCTAACCAAACAGGTCAAATTCGTAACTTGCAATTTGAAAATGAGCTAAAAGACTATGAATAACTCACATAAAACATGAAAAAAAACCCTCAAAATTCAAAAATTCTGAAATGAAGTGACAGAACTCAGCAAAGAACTAGAATAAAAAAAATCATTTTGAAATGAAGACTGTTAGAAGGAATACCAGAGAAAATAAGCACAGAAGGCAAAAAGAAAAAATTATTTAATAATCAAAAAAAGAGGTGAAGAAAGAGATAAAAATTTCAAAAGAAAGCGAAAAAAGAAATATAACAAATACTAAAACTACAATTCAAAAACACTAAAATTAAAAATATATGAAAGAAAATACTCATTGAAATAGCACACCATGCACCTGATAATATCAACTCAGAATGACCACCAACAAGGCACGTTCTAGCAAAATTATTAGACCTTAAGGATTGAAAAAAAGAAAAAAAGTCCTTTGGATATCTAGTCAGAGCAAGTGACTTAACAAGGAAAATTAGATTATTATCATGACACACTGTGCCAGAAGGTGATGCAGTAACACACTTACACTCAAAGAAAGAAAATAGGAACAAATGTTTTATATCCAGCTGAATTGACTTTCAGGTATAAATTGCACAATGTGTTATAAACATGCATCATATTCTTTCCATGAGAATTTCCTGAAGAACCTTCTAGAAAGTAAGTTTAAGGCAATAAAAATGACTGGAGACATTGACATAAGGACTAATAGTACAATAAATATGTAGTTTCCTGAAGAATTAAGATTAAATAAGGGCTAAGAAGTAAATTATTAAAAAAAGAAGCGCATCTAATGTCTTTTTGCTTCCACAACTATAAAAATATGAGGGGGAGAATTGGGAGAAAAAAATGCAAAAAAAAGTAACTTTTCAGTAATTGTATTGATGGTGATGGTATTGGTGTTGCTGTTCTGGATTGTTAAGGGGGTAACGTGATAAAGCAAATGAGTATTTACAGGATCTTCCAATTCTACCATTCCTGCATCCTTGGGAAGCAAAATTTCCTGAATTAAAGAGTAAAAACCTTATAGTCTTAAATTTTAATTGGAAATGTCAAAATGAACATGTGAGGTATTTTATCTTTAAAAATTTTTCTATATTCTAGGTCTGTCCACTAAAAAAGCATAAAAAAAAAATGACAAACCCAGTAGCAATGAAATCTCTTAGTACCAGATTGTGATCCTGAAATACCATTTCTTACTAAAAGAAATCAGGCTTTTGGGAGAATGACTGATTTGGAGAATGGTCCTACAACATCTTTTCATGGAAAATAGCAAAGAAGCTAGCAAAAAGTACTAGGACCCAGGATCTAACTTGAATAGGTTCACAGTGCACAAAGAAGGAACAAGTTGTGCTTCAGAAAAGCTAATAGTTGGAATGGATTGAACATGTCAAATATGTTGAAATTCATGAATCCATAATGGTACCAAAAAATTGGTCACCTTTGGAGAATGATAGAAACTAAGTCTATTTATTTCCTTGTAAATAAAGGGATAGTATCAACCACATATCCTCCCTTTCCCATAAAAACTCTACTAATGAGTAAACAAATAGCAAATGAAGAGGTGTGTCTCTTTATAGAATTATTCCAGCAAATTACATGAAATGAAAGAATTTGAAAATCACTATTTTGCAACCTTCAATGAATTACTGTGTCTAGGCATTGAGCATCATCGAAAGAGAGATGAATAGACACTTTATACCTCAGGATGAAAGCACATAACATCATCTATAATCTAATAATGTTTGTTGAAATTGGACTATCAAAAAGACAGCTAGTGGAAATGTGCTGGAAAGATAGAATGTTGTCAGAGAGGAGAGGCATGAAATTAGGATTATGGAGAATTGCAATTGTTGGTACAGACTCTCAGCCAGGCCTCCCTGAGAGAATTAAGCCCTAATGCCTTAAGTTATCTAAAATATGTAATGCATTCACTCCTTAGAAGAGTATGTCTTCTGAAGTCTTAAGCCCAGGTAATGCAAATTGCAGGGGATGAGGAGCTCATTTCTCATCTCCTCTCCGTAGTTTAAGGTGGTCCCTGGGGCACTAGTGATTTTCTGGGACTCCCTTTCCATCAGAGGCCTTTCTCCTGTGCTCTGCCAAAGACTTTAGGAAAGAAAAGAAGAATTATATGGACCACCCTGATTGGAATTAACACCAGTATCTCCAAAATTACCATTTCCCCTGAATTCCCTATAGGTAAATATTATGATACCTATTTTACTAAAATACAGAGAGATTAAACGACTGAGTCAAGATCATAATGGAAGGTCAGAGGCAGGCGGATCATAGGGGCTTGAGTTTCCCATATCTCAAGGGCAGGGCCTGTGGCTGCCTTGTGCAGTGCCTATAGAGCACTGCCCACACTAGGTGTTTCTTGAATGTTGACACTACGCCTTGGTGTAGGTAGTGTTGAGAGCTGCCTTCATGGTGGATTTGAAGGGACCCTGCCCATCTGCCAGGCTAGTTCTCTTCCAGTCCCGGCACAGTGTCTTTACGTTAAGTTTTGTCTTCAGCATATCTGTGTTGAAATGCAAATAAGTTTCCCTGGAAGGACAGCAAATCATTTCCCTTTGAGTTCAGCATATGTCATGTGATCATATTGTCAGAGACAAAAAGAGGAGTTTGAATAATATCTTCTTAACTTGAATCCATGGATCCAAAATTGTAAGCTCTACTCACACTAACTCTGCTCTTTCAGTATTAAATTAAGGCATATTTTAATCCTGTAAACTCTGAACAGCTAAAGAACTCAAACTACTTTGGGTATATCACCTAATTTTTAAATGATATGATTGATGGTTGTTTTCTAATTTGGAAAGGCACAATTTGCATTTCTTCTTAGGCGTCAAGGTTGGAGAGGCCTTTTATTTGTCAGGATGATAAACTTTGTATGCAAAAGGTTACAAAGGAAGAAGCAAATTGGTGGATTGACATTTTAATCTAATTTAACACAAACATAATTACAGGTATAAAAATCTGAAATGGAAATAAATTAGAATTATGCTCCTGTTATTGTGGATTGTGTTTCCAAGGGCCAAGAAAAAAAAGAAGAATCTTTTGACTTGAGGGGAGGGATGTAATTGGGCATGGAGGCCACTACAAGCAAAGGAAAGCTTTGACGTTCATTTACCTGTATGCACTTTTACTAAATTTACTAACCTCTCTAGGTCTACACTTTCTGACTCTTGCATTCTAATTGGGTTGGCATAATAAACACAAAGGACCAAATCTCTTTGTCTTCTTCCTTCTGGAGTTTCTTCTTTAATTGGATTTACTTGTCTTTCGAAAGGACCATACTTCACGTAGATGGAGTTTGTTTGCCTTTGGCACCAACAATCTATCATGTAGCTTCCAGATCAACCTGGGGAACTTGTCATAGAAGGCACGGGGGGGGGGGATTGCTGGTGAATGTTGACCTCGTCCCTTGACATCTTGGCCTCTCCCTAGAAGGGCAAGATTTTAATTTCAAGGTCAGAGATACTGGATTTTCTTAAATCAATTTTTTTTAGAGCCAGGAAACTCAGTACTCAGGAAAGAAGAAAATTATAGATGGAATAATCTTATGAGATAGGTGCATTACATTTACCTTAGAATTAAAGAGCTTAAAGTTCTTTAAAAAATTAATAGTGAGCTAATAAATGGCACAGCTGAGATCCTAAGCTTGGTGTATTTGATGTGAATAATCAGTTAAGACTATCTGATATCTATTATCCAGCCTTATATCAATCATGTATTAATATAAATACACCATAATATGTCACCTATATTACATATGTATATTACAGTTTTTTCACATCATATCTATTTTTATATTATATAGCCATGTATAAAATAAAATCATGTGGAAAATCAAGATGAACCTTAACAATTAAGAACAACAAATGACATGAGTTGCAATTACTCAACATCAGCTAAGCAGATTTGAAATGGAAACAGTATAATGTCACCCTGAGGCTGTATTTTCCTGGGCACTATTTTGACTGTCCTTGGCAGATGGTTTGGGGCTAAAGAGAGCAGAAAGGTTTATAGACTGAGAACAGAGACGTGGAACCAGTGGGAACAGGGAGAGCAATGGGAATCCTACAGAGCAGGTCTCAGGAGCAGGAGCCCTCCTCCCTGGGCACTCAGACTCTAGCTCCCAGGAAGGAGTGGCAGTCACGACTGCAGGGACAAAGTGTGATTAATATCCTGGTTGACACCTTGACACCTCGTTAAGCTGAATCAACTCCAGTCAACTTGGGACTTCACCTGAAGACTGAATCACTTTCCTATTAAATTTATATGCTCTCTGGGAACTGCTTGGCTTTCCAGTACTGATTCCCAGACACCAGTTTCTGCACACTGTGTAAATAGGAGACTCCACGAGGCACACCGCACACTACAAGGCCTCCTTGCTGCCTGGCACTACCCCAGGTTGCTGATATGGGGCAGCAATGACCTTTGTGGATGGTTAGCCTTGCCTGCAAATGCAGAAGGAAAATATCCTTCTCTTCCGTAATATTAACGAATGGATTAATGTGCAGATTCTGGAGTTGGGCTGGCTGGACTCAACTCTCAGCTAAGCCATTTAGTGGCTGTGTGACTTTGATCCAATTGCATGAACACAGTGTTTTAGTTTCCTCATCCGTAAAACAATGGGGAAGATACTAACGAACTTAGGTTGGTACAAGAATCAAGTGTTAAGCTCTTAGAAAAATGACTAACACATTAAGCCCTCAAAATACATCAGTGATTAAAATGTGCAAACTTCAGAGAATATCCCCTCTAAGAGTTGCAATGTCCTACACTTTGGTACCAAGAAGAATCTCATATCCTCTTAGTAAATTCCTGATGCTATTTTCCAAGAAATACAAGAATCTTGGCAAAATTCTAATATCATTATCAAGTAAAATATTTGTTACTGCTCTCTATAAAATACATATTATCTTTTAAAATTTTGATAATTAAGATAAGTAAAATAAATAGTTCTCCATGTTACCTAACCTAGTAGTGGTAGGAACAACTTTATAATTGTCATTATATAAGCGCCATAGGCAAAGTCTTTGTGTAAACATTGGTTTAAAAAAGGTTATCCTTGCGTATACCATTTCTCATTATATTAATTTTCAATCCTAATACTTTCAACTCCTACAACGTAGAACAGCAGTATTCAAAGAGTTTATAATTTAGGTGAGTAGAAAAGGCATGTGTAAGTGAAAGTTAAATAATTAGACAAGACAACAGTTCAACAGATGTTAGATTTCAAGAACTATTTAGTGAGCATCTATGTGCAAGGCACAATTTATAGGAACTCCGGGGATATAATGCTGAGAAAATAAATAGCAGAATCTGTGCTCCAAGGACTCACAGTCTGGTGAAGGGGACAAGCACATATACAAATACTTCCGATTTCAAGAGAGACTCCGTTGAACGCTAAAGTAAAAGCTATTGCAAAGCGCAATGGAAGCAATAGGAGTAGTGAAAGTCTCGTTGCAGCCATGAGAAAGGGATGTGGAGGAGAGAGGAGAGTTTCCGGAAGAGGGAAGAACATAAACAAGCACACAGCAAGAGGGATGCCCAGGCAGGTGTAGACTTCTCTGTGACAGAAGGGCATGAGGGAAAATAACGGTAAAGGCAGATTGAGCTGCAGTGTAGACAACTTTATGTAGCAAACTGAGCAGGGCCAATGTGATTCAAAATGAAATAGGGAAGCATTGAAGGTTTTTAACCAGAACAATGGGATAATCAGGTATAACTCTAGTACAGCATGTAGCAAAGACCAAAACATGAGTCATTCATTGTGCTCTTTTTATTCATCCAATCTTAAAGTTTTACACTGGAAATTGTTAACTCTACCTAAAAAGTGGCATTTTTGAATTACTTTCCACCACTTCCTGGTATCTGAGGAAGAGTGATATGACAAGCAGATGCTGCTTAAGTAGTTTTATGCTTAAATTTTTTTCCCTTGCATTTCCATTAGAAATCAAATGAAGGATTTCATTCTCCTAAAAATGAGCATGAATATGAATAAATCTTATCGTATAGCATAAGCCTATATTATAATATTTGATTTTTTATCCTGAATCTATGAACTATATATATATATATAATATATATATAGTCTACTTTTTATAGTATATATAAATACATATAAAGAGAGAGGGTCTACTTTTTATAGTGCTTAAATTTGACCCAATTTCTTTGGACTTCCTTTGTGTCCATTGGTCATTGTCTTCTTCCTATTAGAATGCACAAAAGTCTTCCAGCACCTCTATTCTTTTCTCTCCCCTTTTACAACTCCTCGGCCCTGCCACAGCCTTTATTAATGGTCATTCTGAGGGGAATTCATCTCCAGTGGCAAGCTCTGAGTCTCACACACAATGCTTGTTTGTGCTTCTTGAATACACGAACCGACAGACCCTGTCTTCCCAATGGAATCTGTCAAAGAAACATACATCTCTTAAGCGTCGTTAGGAAGCTGGCTCTACAAGCTGAAGCTGTAGTCGTCGAGGAGGTGTCTGTTCCTTTTATAGTGATCCTTTTCTTATCTCAAAAGGCCAGATCTTGTCCCATGTCACCTGACTAATTGTACAATTCCACCAGCTCCCATCTTAGGGAGCCCATCACAGGGCTTCTGAGAGTCCTATAAAGAACAATTGAGAATTTCTTCCTCCACCTCTTGGGGGAAAGAAACACTGAGGGCTTATTTCATCTAGAAAATATGCAAAAATAAAAGATGACTCAGCCTTCTGACAACTTAAATTCAAGAAAGCTAGCATGGTTTTTTAAATGCAGAGTTTCAAAATATTGACAAATGCCACCAGTGGAGACACAGCCCTCATCCTCTGATCCTGCACATTTCTTTGTTACAATACAAACTGGAAGTGGATTATTACTACTTTATTACTTTGATCACTATGCAAGTGGGCAGCTGATCACAGTGTGATCTCATGGGGTGTGGGGGAGAGGAGCCCAACCCAGAAATCCCCATGCAACTTATACCCCACCCCTTGGCCCCACCCCTTCCTTGGCCTCTCCTTTATCCAGCCCCCACCTGCTCTTACCTTTCCGCACAGGGAACTCCATCACGCAGAAGCAAGCAGGTCCCTGCACATATAGAGGCAAGTTGGCTAAATACTCTGAAGCCCCCCACCCTCAGTCACTACCCTCTCCAAGTACGAAGAAGAAATTAAGCCAGGAGAAGTGAAGAGATTTTCTAAATTTTAATCCAACAGCTTATGCTATCTGTCTCTCTTTGCTACATCATCCGTGAACTCTTAGGTAAAGTGAGGAAGAAGTATGTACCTACTAGAAAGACATACTGAAGCCACAGACCCCTGGTGATAAGTGGGCAGTGACTAACCTGGTTACTTGATATACGTGTGTCTGGCCCGTATGCTATCCTTCACAGACTCATATAAATGCTGTCTTAGTCCACAAACGTTTACTATGTACATTTATTATATTGCAGGCATTTTGTTAGTGGCTGGGAATACAATGATAAATAATAGGTCAAGGTCTTCTCCTTATAAGAGCTCTCATTATAAGGGGAGGAGACACACATATTAAAATGATAACACTATCATTCGCCATGCAAAGTGATTCATCATGACATATAAATGCTTTAACAGTTACTGATGCCATGTCCTGGGGACCCAGGGGTCAGGATGATTAAGGGAGGTGTCAGTTAAACCATTACAGGGGAGGCAACAAAATAATTAGCCTTTAAGGAATGAGTAGCCTTTACCAGGTATTATAGAAAAGAGCATTTCAGGAGGAGGAAACAGAACAGGCAAGGACTCATAGTTACAAGAGCAGATGCTATTTGGGAACAGAGCAGATATCAGAGAAATCCCGGTACACCAGTACGCAGAGAAATAACGAGGTGAGCACTGATGAGGGAAAGACTGTAATGTAGTTTAGATTCTAATGAATCTAGATTTTGTCTCATAGCTGCAATCTTTTCCACCAGAAATAATCTTTTTTTTTCCTCTGAATCCCCTTAGTAGATTATGTTATTTGCTATATTGTTGGTGTGAAGTCATTTGCCTGCCTTATCTATTCTAAAGGATATAAACACATAAAGGCAGAATCTTGATTATTTCCTGTATCCTCACTGTATTTAATACAGTGCTGTAAATATAGTAGACGGTCAAAAATTATGTCAAATGAATGGCGTTTCTCAGTTCTGGATCATAAAGACAGTGCTTTCGGTAAGTTCCTTAAAATACATGACTTCAAATGTTTCTTCTAATGTGAATAAGAAAGGTTCATCTGGTTGGCTCAAGATGATCCTGTAGTCAAAGGCCAGAGAAGAATGGGAGTTATGTTCCAAAAATGCTGACCTCGGGTTAGAGTTATCAAGCACACTGTCTTCTTACTGAATCCTGAAAGAGCCTGAAGTCTCCAGCAGTCATAAAAATCCATCTCACTGAGAGAAAGGATCCTTTCTTGTTATGCTTTAAAAGGTGTGCTGAGAAGAATAAGGTTAAATATAACTATAACTAAACCCAAGTGTGGTTTGGCAATACACATGCAGAAATAGCACTAAATCAACAACAGAATAATATCACTACTGACTTTTATGTAATGCTGACAAAGGCAGCAGCTGACAACGAATGTTAGAACTGATGTCAGCTGAAGATGCTGAACTTTTAAGCCCTAACACATCACAGGTAAGATAGTTTTATGCCGGAAGTGCATTCCCTTGTAGGAAATATTTTTTTAGTCCTTCCAAATTTTAGTTCACCTAGGTCATTCCGGCAAATCAAGATCTCCTTGCCATGAAAATGAAATAAAACATAGACAAGTTCAAAACAATGAGGAGCAAATTATGACATGCTCTCTGGGTGAGAGGAGAACCTGGACTGAGGGCCCGAGACTCAAGGAGGGCAGCTTGGGGAGGCTTTTAGGAATTAGTTCAACATCCTCATTTTGTAGTTTAACTTTATATGTAATCTTCAAAGTGATCATTTTTGCCCTAATTTTACAAAAGAGAATTTCAAGGCTCAGAGAGATTAAGTAAAGTGCCCAAAGTTACACTTTAATAAGTAGCAGGTATACCTTCAAATCTTTGTATGTTGCAATCATCTTAATAATTTTCTATCGGAGCCTTCTTTCCTCCCCCATTTTTATTATGCTTTCTAGGTCTTGGCCAGTCATTGTAATGGCAAAGGGTAGAGAAATCATTTGACTTTTAATTAAAATTTTTAATTTCTATCTCAATATTTAAGACCATTATTTTAATCCCACTATGACATTCCGGTAGTAAGAAATTGAAATTTTTCCTTCATTTCTTTCTCTTTTCTTTACATATTTTCACGTCCTTTCTCCCTTTCTTTCTTCCTTTCTTTCTCTTTTCTTTTTCACAACTTTTTCAACCCAGATATTCCAGAAGACTGTAAAAACAAGAACGTATGTATATGAAATAAGGAGCAAAAAGAAATATTCCTTGCCTTTATTTTTAGTTAGTATTTAAATTTTTCCAGTAACAAATAATATAGGGGCACTGTTCTCACAGAGAAGAGCTGTGCTGGGTACGGCAGGTATACTGCAGCAGGTATACTGTTTTCTTATAATATCAGGTCAGCAGTCATGACCAAAGATCATGTGACTAACACCTTAGTTACATCCCCATAGCACCAAAACTTGTTGCTCATTCATGTCTCAAAATGCTTTCTTGTCTTTGCCTCCACCTGGTTCTTCGCTATCTCTATCTTTGGAAGCTTCTCTTCTTCTGTGTAATCTTTAAATGTTAGAATTTGCATAACTTGGTCCTTGACACTCTTCTTCAAACAAAATAGAAGCTCTCACCTTACTCCCAAGGCTTGAATTATCGCCATATAACACATTAACCAAATTTTCATTCCTAAGTTGGGCCTTTCTTTGAGACACATAAATGCAACTTTTCATTCTGTTTCCTCCTAGATTTCTCACAGATACACCAATTTAAACTTACTGAATCGTAATGCTTGAATTTGGTCTTCAAATCCGTTTCGGGTTCATCCTTTCTTGCCTCAGTATATGACATCTTCCACCCAGCTGCTCCTGACAGCAGTGTAAGCGTCGCCCCCGTTTCACTCGACTCCCTGTCTGAAGTTCCTAATTTACAAAGACTTAGAAAACAATGCAAGGTTATTTTTATCACTTAAAATAGCTGGAGGGAGGCATGGTTGGCAGTGGACGAATGGCTGGACAACATCGGGACGAGTACCCTTCGTTCTCGTTGCCTCCTTGCGGCAAGATGGTTCCCCACTCCAGGCATCGTGTACCTGGTACGAGCAGGAACAAGGGGAAAGACATTACTAGCTGCTCTGTTAAGTTCGATTGGGAAAGCAAAAGCGTTTCAGAATTTCCACAGTAGACTCCTGCTTATGTTCCCCTATCCGGAACTCACTGCACCCCTCCTCCCGCGCAGCTGCAAGGGAGCCACAGAGCAGCAAAGGCGCGGGCGGGGCCGGCCAACCTAGAGCACAGAGCGGGAAGCATCGGGCAGATGCCAGGTCTGTACAGGCAAAAAGCTCTGCTTGATTTTCCTTTCCAAGGGCCTGGTTTCCCATGTTGTTCAGCTGGCGGGGGTGGGGCGGGGATTCTCCATTCGCCCTCCAGACGCACTCTCTGTCCTTCCCACCCTGTCCTCTGCCCTTGGAGTCTGACCACTGGGGTGCATGGGGGTGGAGGCTGGGACCAGCAGGCTTCCTGGGGGAGAGATCTGGGTATTTACTCCCTGGGCTGCCTCCACGCCGGGCCTGGGCTGACAACCACTGCTTTTCTCCGCTGTAATTTCCCTGCTACAGCTAAGCTCTCTTCAGGGCTTGGTAGC
This sequence comes from Indri indri, assembly GCA_004363605.1. Taxonomy (NCBI): domain Eukaryota; kingdom Metazoa; phylum Chordata; class Mammalia; order Primates; family Indriidae; genus Indri; species Indri indri. Next base: position 65,638 of record RJWJ010001454.1, read on the forward strand.
CGCTCTCTTTTTGCCACCCAGGCCAAGGGACAGGGGAGACACACCCTCTGGTCGCTGGCTCTGGCGCAGTTCAGCATCCCGCGTGGCTTTCCCTTAGCAGTGTCCACACCTTTGCAAACGCCCTTCATTAAACCCTCTGCAGTCATCCCCTCTGAGAGTGCCATCTGCTTCCTGCCCATACAGTAATCAATACCGCAGATACCACAGCATCTTATCATTCATATTGTTAACGATAATAATTCTACATCCCGTACGGAATGGCATTGAGGAGTCTGGATGGCTGTGAGCGTGGGAAAGGGAAGAGCGATCGCCCCGCTGTAGCGACTTGGGCGCTAGCAAGGATATGAAGCCAGTGAAATGCCTTTGACGTTCCCTTTCCTCCCACCAAGCTCTTCAATCCCTAGATTGGCAGAAAACACATCCTGTCAGTAATTTTTCTTCAATCTAAAAACATTAACTATCAATTTTTCTTACTCATCAACCCAACGCCTGACATACATCGTGCCAGTAACAAATAATGTTGGGGCACTGTTCTCCCAGAGACAAGCTCTGCCAGGCATGGCATTCCCTTACAGCAGGCATAGGATGTCCTCAAAATACCAGGTCAACCACCTAGTTTTCCCTTCTAATGCTCAGTGGCCAGCAGTTTACTTTACATTTCCATAGCAACGAAGCTATTGCCCATTCCTGTCTCAAAATGCTTCCTTCACCTGGTCTTTACCTGCTTCTTGGCTATTTCTACTTTGCTGGGCTTCTCTTCTTGTACCTAATCTCTAAATGTTGAAGTTCTCATAACTTCCTCCTTGGCACTCTGCTTTATATAAGAGACGATCTCATCTTATTCCCTAAATCCCCTGTGGAAAGAAAACTAGAAATTTCTAGTGAGGGTCACCACAAGATGCAGCCAGACACTGGCTGGAGCACATTGTTCCTGAAGCCCACTATTCCTTTCTGAGGAGTGAATAAACTTCTTGTGCAGGCTTCTTGTGAAAGGGCTCTCCTTCCAACTTCTCCAGGGCAATACAGTGTTCCTTTGGAAGCACATGCTTTTCAAAATTTCCTGAAGTCTTATGACACCCCTTTTGACTCCTCTCTACCCTGCCTCTGCTAGTAGGTTTGTCTCCAGCATGGGGTTTCTTTCCTCTTCAAATCCTTCAACAGCTTCCTTGGGGGACAAGAGGAGGTGGCTCCTGTGTTCCAGATCTGAATGTGCTAAAAATAGGGGAGACCGGGGATACTGATCCATTTGCACAGCATTGGGTTTTTTTTGTCTACACAGACTATTACTGCCAACTGTTAATTGGATCTAGATTTTCTGTTTTCTTTCCCCCCATGCTTTGTATATTGTTGTTAACACCTTTGTTTAATAGGAAAAAATATCAAGTACATTTGTGGAATTTGACTGCCTATCTCATGGCTGCTGTGCCTCCAGCTCCCTCTGTTCCTCATGTGCGTCCTCTCCCCTGGCCAAAGTTTTAGATTTGAATGTAAAAATCTGTGTCTCTGTTATTATCCTAGATATAGCGGCATGTAGGGTTTCTTTTGGGGAGGGGAATAAAATAATTCCTTGGGAATAATATAAATGTTGCAATGAGAATTTTTAAAACATAATTAGTATAAATTTTTTCATAGGTTTCTCTGCCAGTGAATAAATAAATCATATTTCCTTAAGGCGTTTCTTAGTATGCTGATGAAAATTTCAGGGTACAGCCCTGACACTCACAATAATGAAATTCATGAGACCAATTATACTGCTACACTCTTGCTGTATCTTAGATTTAATTTAAACGACTCACAGCCACAAAAGTGGAAAACATAATGCACTGGTATGAAAGAGTACACTTTTTAAAAGGGGAAAGGACTTTGCTAGGGAGGTTGGAGTATTATTTACGAATAAAGTAGGGTTATCTTTCATTGACTGCATCCAGAGATAGGAGAGGAAGTGACTTTTTATCGGATTACGTTTCTTGTGATTTCTTGCCTTCAAGTATGGCATATCAAGGCATGCTAGAACTCTGTGGGGCTGGAAGAAGTGATCAAGTACACCCAATCAACTCTTCACTCTACGATAAGGAACGGGAGGAGCAGAGAGGTCAACTGCTTGGCTCAGGTCATGCACTTTTGAATGCTGAGACCAAAACCTAGAACAGCTTGGCTCAAAGTCTAGCCCAAGGCTTATTTACAGGAGACAGGCTTTGAGTACTTGATAAAATGCAGATTCCTGGGATGTACTACTACTATAAAATGCGAACATTTTAATAAGAATTTCTAGGATAGCGATGAAAAATCTACATTTTTAAAGAAAGTTCCCTACCGTAAGTCTTACCCACATTGATACCACTTTCTGTAGTCTGGTGTTCTCCGCTCCATTTGTGTTTCCCACGTAGCCTGGGGACTGGGTGGGGGTACAGAGCAGACATCCTTGGGATTAGGTGGTGATGTGGAGCAAGGGGACAGAAACTATAGAATAAACAAGGAACATCAGCCTGCAGGGTCCATATCATGTGAAGATTTGGGAGAAATTTTATGTTATATTAAAGCAAATATTGCACGTAACAAGGTGGTAAAGGAACTATCTGCATAAACTTTTAAGCTTAGATGAAAACTTTCAAGAAATGTGGGGTTGAATTTCAAAGCTTCAGCTTCCAGAGCACAGAAGCTTCAGCTGTCTCTGCCTTAGGGGCACATTGGTGTCATTTTTTACCTAGACTTTCTCAATTAGAAATGTCTCAATTAGTCACTGCCAAATAGTCATGTCCTCTGCTGAATTCTTCCTGCATTAAAATTGATTTAATGTTTTTCTTTAAAGTAACTTACTCTTTTTATGTAAGCTGATCCTAAATAATTTTGCAATGTGTATATGCCAACACCAATGCTCCTACACCACTTGGGGATTATAGGATTCAATTCAATTCTGATACCAACTATGTGGATTTGGTATAGACCCCACAGATAAGGGGCTCAGTCCCAAAAGACTGTCCCCATTTCAGATGCCAGCCACAAGTCCTGGGTGACCCCAAGCCACCTGCACTTCTTCCCAGCTGGCTATAATTCTGGGGCTTCCTACAACCCCCTCAGATTTGGTAATTTGCTAGGATGACCCACAGAACTCAGGAAAGTGCTAAATCTACAATTACGGTTTTTATTATAAAGGGTACAACATAGCAAAGAGACACATAGGGCAAGATTTTCAGGGAGGGTGCCAAAGCTTCTGTTCCAGTGGTGTTAGGGTGTGCCGCCCTCCTCGTACACTGACATGTTCATCAACCAGGAAGCTCCGAAGCTTCATTCAGAGATTTTATCAAGATTTCATTACATAGGCAGGATTGATGAAATTATTGGCCACATGATTGAACTCAGTCTCTAGCTCCTGTCCCCTCTCCAGGAGCTAAAAATTCCAACCTTCCAATCATGTGGTTGGTTTTCCTGGCAACCCGCCTCTATCTTAAGGCCATCTAGGCCAGTCTCATCAGCATAAACTCAGGTATGGTTGAAAGGAGTTTGTTATGAATAACAAAAGATGCTCCTATCACTCAGGAAATTCCAAGAGATTTTGAGTTCTATGCCAGGAACTGCAGACAAAGATAAATAAATAGATAGATGAATAGAGGGATGTAAATATAAAATTATACCACAGCGTGGTCACTGTAAGGTTTTCCTAATGTGCCTTGAAGTATGAAAATATTAAAAATGTCCACATGCCTCCATCTGCATTCTCTTTGGCTCCAGTAATGGTAGATATACCCACTGCATGTTGACAAATCCTGCTTTGTTATGTCCCTAAATACCTAAAAGGAAAATCTGTAGTTCCATGCATTTGTTTTGGCTTTAAGGTAATCTATTTAAACTCCTATGCCTAAGCAGTAGACCCATTCTCAATTAGAATTTTGATTATATCAGATTTGGCTTAGCAACCCAGGATTATTTTTATAAGATATAAATACTTTTTGAGGGAGGATTATATAAACAAAGAATCACTAAGATTCATACTTACACATCTGAAATGAAATCTCCAGCATGCCCACTAGATTGTGAGATCTTTGAGAGCAAAGACTGTCTTATTCTTATATCTCCAGAAACTAAGGGAGCATTTGGCACATATTGAATGCATAATTACTATTTTTTTCTAAAAATATGATGTACCAGCCTACTAAATTGGACACTCAATATAAACAATTACTTTGCTTTGGTACCCAGATATGTAGCCAAATTCAAATCGCCAAAACAAAATGATAATTGGTCCTCCACCTACAGCATTTAGGTCTTCAAAGGTTAATTGAATTAAGCTGGAATAACTAAGAGTTGCATTTTAGACTGCAAATAATAATAATGATAATTATATCCACATTTAATGTCAAATTAACGGTTGTTTTGACAATCTAAATGATAATCACATTTTCCAATCAACTATGCAGTAACTTAAACTACCACTAGTGACCTGAAATATCAGAATAATTCTTCTGTATCTTGGATATATTTGTTATATAATATTGTCTTGTTTTGACTACATGAAACTGTGGATCACAAAGTTAAATATTTCTCAATAAATTTGAAACCACCTTGTTGATTATGCAAAAGAATGTCCATGTTTCAAATTAACCTTTTGATTTTTCCAAGTATCTATCTCTTCTATAATTATTTGAAAGAAGCTATTTGACATAAATCAATTTGTTCTATTTTTTTTTTTTTTTTTTTGAGACAGAGTCTCACTCGTTTGCCCAGGCTAGAGTGCCATGGTGTCAGCCTCGCTCACAGCAACCTCAAACTCCTGGGCTCAAGCAATCCTTCTGCCTCAGCCTCCCGAGCGGCTGGGACTACAGGCATGCACCACCATGCCTGGCTAATTTTTTCTATATATTTTTAGTTGTCAGATTAATTTCTTTCTATTTTTAGTAGAGACGGAGTCTCACTCTTGCTCAGGCTGGTCTCGAACTCCTGAGCTCAAACAATCCGCCCGCCTCGGCCTCCCAGAGTGCTAGGATTACAGGCACGAGCCACGGCGCCCGGCCATCAATTTGTTCTATTAAACAGACTCCAAATATAAGTTAAATGATTTATTATTTAAGATGAAAATTGTAGGCAACACAATTTTAAATGAGCATATTATCTATTTTTTAATAGCTTGACTGATAGGTGATACATAACCAAAAGTATATAATTAACCTAAAATAATAAAAACAGTAAAAATGAAATCAATCATAATTTTAGTTATCATTTATTGAATGGTTACTATGTGTCTGGTGGTGGCCTAAGCACTGCTGCTGACCACTCAACTACATAAATTAGGTACCAGTTTATCCCTATTTCGCAGAGTCTTAAAGGAACTTAGTGGTCCCTCCAAATTCACTCAGTGTCTAACTGGTGCAATCAGAAATATTAAATGGAATTTACTATTTAGGTTATTTAGGTCAAACAACCTAAAACAGAATCACGGACTTGTAGGATGAAATGAAGGGCATTAAAAATGGTAATTATGTAGGTAAATTTAAACAAATGTTGACTATATAAAATAATAGCATACTGTAAGCTTTAATATATATAGAATTAAAATATACAACAATAATAATGCTAAATATAGAAAGGATATAAATGGAGTTAAAGTGTCTTAAGAGCCTCATATTGTCCAGGAAAATGTAAAAGAACAAATTTTTACAAGGCTTTAAAAATTAAGCATGAATGTTTTAATTTCAGGTCAATTAAAAGAATAATAAAAATAAATCATATAACTAGAAAGCTAACAGAGTGGTGAAATAGAATAATAAAAATTACCTGATTAAGGGGAAAAAAGCATATAGAACAAAAATAAAACAAATAATAATACACAAAGAGTGCAATGCGCACCATCCGAGAGATGGACACACTTGAAACTGGGACTTGGGGGGAAGGGGGGGCAAGGGCAACATACGTAACCTAAACATCTGTATCCCTATAATAACAAACAATAAAAAACAAAACAAAACAAAACAAAAACCAAATAATAAGTGGTAGATTTAAAGCCAAATATATTAGTAATTATATTAAATCTAAAATGACTAAATTCAACAATTAATAGACAAAGATTGTCAAAGTGGATCTTTAAAAAACTCTATGTTGTTTACAAGAGATACACTTTAAACATAAGGACGCAGAGAGGATGAAAGTGAAAGAATAGACAAAGATATATTATGCAAAATTAACCAGTTAGCAAAATGGCAAAGTAGGAGTTATCTGGTTTTACTCTCCCCCACAGAAAGCCAATTAACAACTATCCATTGAAAGATTATTACTCGGAATATCCCAGAACGCAAAAGCAAGGCTGTGACAATCCCTTGAACTACAGACCAGAGAAAAACTAACAAGAAGATGGTAACAGAAATAGTTCTGCTTAAATGAAATGTGTCTGCCCCAGACTTAGTAGGTACCACATGCAGAAATGTCCCTTCAACTCACAGCTTCTGCACTAGAAAAAGTGATTTGGAGATGGACTTCCAGGTTCCTTATCATCCTGGGTCACTTTGCAAGAGACACGTTCCTGCCTCAGCCCACGGGAAGCATTGCAAGTGCTTGCAGGGCTAAAACACTTGAGGCCAGCTAGAGATAAAGAGAGGAGAAGAATGACTTAATGCCTTTTGCAACAATCCAGATGGAACTGGAGACCATTATCCTAAGTGAAGTATCTAAAGAATGGAAAAACAAACACCACATGTACTCACTATTAAATTGGAGCTATCTGATAAGCACACATGCGCACAGAGGAAAGTATAACTCAATGGAAATCAATGGCGGGGGCGGGGCAGGGAATGGGTGAAAACCCACCTAATGGGTACAATGAACACTATCTGCATGATAGGCACACTTATAACCCTGACTCAAGCATTACAAAAGCAATCCTTGTAACCAAAAACATTTGGACCCCCGTAATACTTTGACATTAAAAAAAAAATTGTTAAGAGGGTACATCTTATGTTAATGGTTTTTACCACAACAAGAAAAGAAAAGAAAAAAAGTGTGGGTGGGACTAGCAGTGGCTAGCACCTACATCTCAGAGGCTGCTCTCCATTCCAGCCAGAGGAGACACCATATCACAGAGGCTGTTCAGTATCACCATGCCGCAGGAAGCATGGTCCACAGGTCCACTGGGCATGAGTCCCTAGTTAGCTTTCCCACAGATCTTAGGTATCCCCCTCTTGGATCTCACCAAAGCCCATCCAGGTTAGATGCCACACGAACCTCAGAGCCTTCATGAGACTAGCAACAAACCTCGGTTTAGGGCACCATGTAGTACTGAAAAGGAGGCAGCAATCTTGGACTAAGGAAACACAATGTGAATCTGCACAAGATCTTTAGACAGACATATTATAAAAAGACCTACACAAACAAAACCAGACAGTAAAGACTGCAATAAATACCTGAATCTTCAACGTGTAGATATCAACATACATCAATAAGAATCAAAAGCAATCAGGGAGCTATGGCTTCACCAAATGGACAAAATAAATTTCCGGTGACTGACTCTATCTAAAGAGATAAAGATATGTGAGCTCTCAGACCAAGGATTCGAAATAGCTGTTTTAAGGAAACTCAAGTTAACTCCAATAAAACACAGAGAAACAATTCAGAAATTTATCAGAGAAATTTAACAAAGAGAATAAAATAATTTAAAACATCAAACAGAAATCCTGGAGCTGAGAAATGTCATGAATGAAGTGATATTGCAATAAAGAGCCTCAACAGCAGAATCAATCAAGCAGAAGAAAGAATTAGTGAGCTTGAAGACAGACTATTTGAAAATGCACAGTCAGAAGAAAAAAAGTTGAACAGGAATGATAAAAGCTTATGGGCTCTATGGGACAGCATCAAAAGAGCAAATGTAGAAGTTATCATCATTCAATAGACAGTAGAGAATGGCAACAGGGTAGAAAGCTTACTCAGATGAGATCAGGTGCATTCAGGGTTGCATGGCTGTATTAATAGATGGTTATTCAAAGAAATAAAAGCAGAAAACTTTCCAAACCTGGTTAAGTTATAAATAGCCAGGTACAGGAAGATCGAAAGTCACCAATCATATTGAATTTAAATAAGACTAGCCTGAAGCATATAATAATCAAACTCTTAAAAGTCAAAGACTGAGAATATCCTGAAAGCTATAAGAGAAAGCAAGAAAATAACCTATAAGGGAGTTCCGAAACACCTGGCAGCAAACTTCATAGCTGAAATCTTACAGGCCTGGAGGGAATAGGATGGTATTTTCAAAATGCTGGAGGAAAAAAAAGAAAAACCAGCCAAACAAGACTACCATACCCAGTAAAGCTGTGCTTCAGGTGTAAAGTTAGAGATAAAGACTTTCCCAAAGAAAAGCTGAGGGAATTCATCACCACCAGACCTGCATTAGAAGAAATGTTAAAGGAAGTTATTTGAACTGAAAGAAAAGGATGTTAATGTGTAATATGAAAACAGCTGAAAGAATAAAACTCACTGGTAAAAGTAAGCATACAGGCAAATTCAGAATATTCTAAAGCAGTAATAATGGTATGTAAATCACATATATAGTATGAAGATTAAAAGACAAAATTATAAAAAAATAATTACAATAACTTGATAAAGGATAAGCAATATAAAAAGATGTAAATTCTGACATCAAAAATTCAAAACATGGGGGGATAGAAACAAAAAATAGAGATTTTTTTCTTTGTTATATGATCAAAGTTAGTTGTTATTAGTTTAAAATAAACTTATAAGATTTTTTAAACCTGATGATAACCATAAGCAAAAACCTATAATAGATACACTAAAAATAAAAAAAAAAACAAGCAAGAAATTAAAACATACTACTAGAGAAAATTAATTAACCACAAAGGAAGATAGTAAGAGAGGAAGAAAGGAAGAAAAGATCTACAAAATGACCAAAAAAACAAGTAACAAAATGACAATAGTACTAAGTCCTTTCTTAAAAATTACCTTGAATGTAAATGGATTAAATTCTCCAATTAAAATACATAGAGTGACTGAATGGATTAAAAAAACAAAAACTAAAACAAGACCCAACTACATGCTGCCTACAAAAGACTCACTTCACCTGAAAGGATATGCATAGACTGAAAGTGAAGGAATAGAGAAAGGTATCACTAATCATCAGAGAAATGCAAATCAAAACCCGATGAGACAGCACCTCACTCCAGTTAGAATGGCTATTATCAAAAAGACAAAAAATAACAAATGCTGGTGAGGATGTGGAGAAAGGGAAACTCTTTGTTGGTGGGAATGTAAATTAGTACAGCCTCCGTGATGGAAGTTCTTCAAAAAATTAAAAATAGAACTACCATATGGTCCAGTAATCCCATTACTGGGTATTTATCCAAAGGAAATGAAATCAGTATGTCAAAGAGATATCTGCACTCTCCGTTTATTGAAGCATTATTCACAATAGCCAAGATACGGAATCAACCTAAGTGTCCATCAACAGAATGGATTTAAAAGTATGGTATATTTACACAATGGAATATAATTCAGTATAAAATAGTATGAAATCTTGTCATTTGTGAAAGATTTTCATATATTATTTGAATATGAATATATTTCATATATTATATGAATATAATTCATATAAAATAGTATGAAATCTTGTCATTTGTGACACATGGATGAACCTCGACATGATTATGTTAAGTGAAATCAGCCAGGCACAGAAGACTAAATACTGTGTAATCTCACTCATGTGAAACCTAAAAAAGTTGATCTCATAGAAATGGAGAGTAGAATAGTGGTGACTACAGGTTAGGGAAAGTAGGGAGAAGTGGGGAGTGGGAGAGAGTAGTCAATTGATGCTATGTTACAGTTAAATAGGAGGGATAAGTTCTAGTATGCTATTGTACAGTAGGGTGATACATAAAGTTAACAATAATGTATTGTATGTTTCAAAATAGCTAGGACAGAATATTTTGAATGCTCCCACCATGAACAAATGATAAATGAGAGCATAGATATGCTTTGATAACTATACACTTTATACATGTCTCAAACATCACAGTATACCCCATAAATATGTACAATTATTATGTCAATTAAAAATAAAATAGAACTTAAAGAATTAACCAAGAAACACTGTTGCAGCTATCCTAATATTAGAAAACTTTGACTTTCAGTTAATAAATAGTACCTGAAATAAAGTCAAATTTTATAATAGTGAAAGAAAAAGTTGGAATAATTTAAAATGTATATGCTACTAACAGCATAATTCCAAAATATATAAAGTAAAGATTGGCAAAATATAGAGGAAAAAGGACAAATAAAGAAATCATAGTGAGCAATTTAAACATATCTCTCTCAGTAATTAAAAGAACAAAAAAATTACTAAGGATAAAGAAGATTTGAACCACATTTATCAAATCTAATCTCATTAATTTATTTTGCATCCATCACCTACTAGATCTACATTTGTTTGGAGTGCACATGGAATATTTACCAATATAAACCATAAGCTGGGCCATAAGGCAAGCCTCAATAAATTTTGTACAGATTGAAATTATATAGAGAATACTCTTTAAATCTACTGGAATTAGACTAGAAACCAATTTTAAAAGAGATAAATGAAAAACTAGCAATTTTTTAGAAATTAAACAATTCACTTCTAAATGCTCCATTCTGATTCAAAGAAGAAATTACAAAGGTTAAAGTATCTTAATCTAAATAATACTGAAAACACAGTGTATCGAAATTTGCGTGATGCACCTAAAGTCATACTTAGAGAAAGTTTTATAGCTTTAAATATGTCTACTAGAAAAGAAGACAAGTTGAAAGTTAATGTTTTAAGTATCTACCACAAGAATTTAGAAAAAGAATGGCAAATTAAATTAAAGAAGGATGTTGAAAAAGTTAAATAAGGATAAATGAATAAGGACAAGGCATTAATTAAATAATGAAAAATACAACAGAAAAAAAATCAATACAGTCAAAAGTCAATTCTTTGAAAGGACTAATCAAATTGGTAAACCTATAGCAAGAATGATCAAGATAAACAAGAAGGCATAATGTTTCAACAATATGACTGAAAAAGAGGATATCACTAGAGATTCCGCATCCATTGACAGAACAATAAAAGTATATCATACATAATTTTATGTCAATACATTTGAAAATTTAGATGAACTGGGCAAATTAATTGAAAAATACAATTAAAAACTGAATCAACAAAAAAATATAAAATTTGAATAGTCCCATACTAGTTAGTAAATTGGCTCCTTAATGTAAAACCCTCACCTCCTCCCACGCCCTAGAGTTTTTTAACTCTAGGCTTATGTATCTTCACTGATGATTTTTTCTAAATAGATAAAGAAATAATAATACCAATATAACATGAATTCTTCCAAGGAGTAGGAAAAAGTAAATATTTTCCAACCCAGTATATAAGGCAGCATAAACTTAATACCAAACCTGAAAAAAGAAAGAAAATTTTAGATTAGTATTATTTATGAACAAAATAGCAAAAACACTTGAATGAGATCATAGCAAATAAAATTCAATGACATATAAAAAGCATAATACATCATGAGCAAGTGAAGTCTATTCCAGGAATGCAGGGTTGGTTTAATATTAGAAAATCAATCAATATAATTCATCACATTATTAGACTAAAGGAGAAAAACATATGGTCATCTGAATAAATGCTGATAAATCATTAGATAAAATGCAGTCCTTTTATAAAATTTAGTCCTACTCTCACCAAAGTAGGAACTAAAGGGGGGTTTCTTAATCTGATCTGATGACTAGATAGTTGGACTTGAAATTCTCCAAGATCCATCTGGTTTCTGCAGGGGTGGACTCAGTGAATTAAATGGAGATATGATAGGGACCACCACCCTTGCATCCTTTGGTTTTAATGGGAATACTAATCACCACTCACCCTGAGGTACAATAATGATTTTTCTTTGCTATCTTAGGGTAGACAGCAGTTTCAGAGGGTTCAATTTTGCTTTCACCAATATAATAGCTCCTACCCAAGGGCAAAGAACTACCCAATATAAGGGTTACTCCAACAAGTATATCAACCCCAGTTGTATACTTAGGGGTTGGGGAAATTGCTGTCACTGGGTTTGTGGATCTAATAGTCCCATTGCAAGCCAGACTTGAGGTAGGATGCCGCTTTTTACCTGGCCAATCAGTATGTGCCTCTACCCTAAAAAGTGGCTGTGATGACACTTCATGTCTCTGGGTATCAATGTCTATTTATACCCTTTGTTCAGTAATCCTAGAAATATCTGGGTAGTCCGCCTTTCCCAGAATAAAATCACATAAGTAAATGGCCATTGGTGCCTTTGGGAAAGAATTTCAAGAAGGATTGAAGTATATTCTTGCTGCAGTATTGCAGTGTTTTTCCCCCTGGGAACATGGCCATCTCTTAAGTCAATGGGTTCCAAATCTAGAAATTTGTTTGGGTCCATAAATAAAGTAAGAGATCCTGATTCCTGATGTTTTTATTGGGATGATTGTCCTCAGCCTTCCACATCTCCATTATTTTTTCTTCTGGTTGTAGATGTGAAGCAAATTTCTTAATGTCCGCCCATCTCCTTTGCCTCTAGGGATACCATGTTCTTTGAACCATCTCCACAACTTCCTGTAGTTAGTGCTTTGCAGGCAGACCCTCTGATCTTGATAGTCATTACAGTCGTTATGACTCTCTGGCTTCCGGTGGCCTCTGTTGCAGCAGAGTCTGATCACCCACGATGGTAACGAGTCCAGCTCTGTGACCATCTCTTCTACCTACCTGCAGAAGACAGCCTGCACAGAACTTCAGCAATGCTGATATCACTCTCATCCCTGCATTTCTGGTGGCCTTGGTGGATGATATGTCTTCTGGGTCTTTTCGTGGAAATAATCCCATGGTGAGTCTTTCAGCCTCGCATATATCCTGAATGTATATTCAAGCATATGGAGATCCCTGAGCTTTTTTATTCCTTTCTCTGTCATCTTCCATGACACTCAGGCATTTTGTCTTCATCAGCAAAGGCCACCACTGTGTCCAAGCTTCTTAGAATCACCCTAGCCTTAAGTCTTTCACATCCCCTAGGGTCCTTGCCATGATGGTAAATCTTCTGTTTCAAAACACTACCCCCAAGTAAATGAATTCTTGCTTATTAAGTCTTACTTCCTAGCCCCCTTGATGAAGCACCCTCAAAATCCATTCCCAATGGTACTCTCCTGGCTACTTCTAGGACACGCTAGCAGATTCTTGCAGCTCTTTTCAAGTAAAGTATCCTTCTTTCCATACTGCGTCCAACACATTCCCAGCAGGGTCCCTGGGATTTAACCCTACTTATTTGCCTGGCATCTAGAAGATTTGGTGGGGCAGTTCCTGAAGGGGGCACCTGCCGCCTTGCAGGGGAAAGGCCCCTGCAGTATCTTCCCAGAGTAGGAAAGCATTAGCCCTTAGGAGGGCTGGGGGCCATCTCTGTAATCACTCTGGGTACAGGGGAGTCTGCAGAGAAAACACTCTTCAGGGGCAATCATCCAGATGTTCCTAACCCATATTTCAGGGCCTCAAGTTTGTTTGTTGTTGTTGTGTTTTGGTTTTGGGTTTTTTTTCCCCCATCCAGGGCCCTGTCCTTTGTGCAACAGACCTTCCTGGGCTGAGTGTTGAAATGTCTAGAGCTCTCCAACTCTAATTTAGTCATATGCCTGCTGCTCAGCTGTGTCTGAGCTTCCACTGCAGGACAAGCTCTGGTAGCTTGCAAAGTGGCCCTCAGGTTCTTACATATCCTTAACTCTTCATAAACCACCCTCAGTTCCTCATTATCCCTCTGCAGGTGATCAGTACAACTTTGGAATAACCAGACAACTCCACCGTCCTTCAACATTGCTCCCCGAGTGCCTTTCAAATGTTGGAATCATCGCAGCAGTAAGAGTGTTCCCTCCCACCAGGATGTTTTCCCAGGTTGCCATCAGTGAAAGTTTTAGCAGTTGGGCTACTGCCTTGTGCCAGGAACCATCTGTGTCCTACATACCACTCAGGGGCCTTTCTTGCAAGCCAGTTGGCAAGCAACCTGGTCCCCAAACTCCATCATACCAACTGCTTTTCTGGCACCAACTGTGTCAGGGAGGGTCCTCTAGGAAGCAGATACCACAACAGAATTAGAAATGTGAGAGGTTTGTTAGGAAAATATCTGTGAAGACTAAAGGGGAGAGAGAGCTGGTCGGAGACCCTGAAGCCACAATGCAGGTCTGACCTCCATTAGAAGAGAGAGACACAGAATGAGAATTTGGTCAGAAAAGCTTCAGACTGCAGCTCAACTCTGAAAAGATTTTGGCCATGCCTGTTGGGAGTAGGAGGCAGAACAGAGGACGTCCATTAGAGGTGTCCCACGTTTAGCAGGAATGGGCTGGTTAAAGGCCCTGGCCATATGTGGTCATTTTTGGGAACAGCTCAGAAAGAGGGTTATGTTGGTGTGAACACTATAGTGGGTCCCAAAAGTACAGCACCTGGAGGCTATCCCATAACTCCACTTTTCACAACAGGTACTCTTAAAGGGGATCTGAATGAATAGGGCATTTGAGCGTTTAGAATCTCTGTATTCTGACTTAAGAAGTAGTCACATATGTGTGTGTATTTTGTGATAATTAATTTAGTCTTACATATAGGATTTAAGTACTTTTGTATATGCATATATATATATGTTACGCAAATTTACTTTAAGGATGTCAGGTAAAGAATCGAAGTCACCATTCTGAATAATTCTACCTAAATGTCCTGGGAACAATCCCACCCCTGGAAGCAACCACATAGTGAATTATAAGTAGTTTGGTTTTTATTTGTATTATTCAGAGAATTGCCTCATTTCTCCCACCACATTCTGTATAATCTCAAAATAATGAGTTATTTCTGCATGTGATATCGTAACTGAAGACAAGAACTCCTTTTTGGAATCACAGCATTCTTAGAACTTCTAAGCTTCTTAAATATCTATTTTTTTCCCACATGATTTTAGTCTATACTGAAGCACCACATTTAATGCATTCTTCTGGGGTTTCTGCCCAGGCCTGAGGTCTGACTGCTTCTGGTATGGAAAGAGAATAGCTGCGATTTCAAGTCCTGTTGTGCAAAATCTGTAGCTGTTCAAGCATCTGAGATAGAATTTGGATCAGTAGCCTGGAGTATTGGCCAAGCTACATCACCAGTCCTGTTCATATAGTCCTGTTATCTGTCTGCTCTGACAGCCACAACTCAGAGTCTTGCTCTCAAAAAGAAAAATCATAATAATAACTGGGAACATAAATAGCATGGTGTGAAATTCAGGACCAGTTAGAAAGCAGTTACTATATTTGGAAGCAGCCTCCTTTCGTTTTGCCTGTTTGGGATTAGAATCTCCTCTTCAGGTCTCAAAAGCAGCTGTACTGTTCTGGTCACAGCCTTTCTCTCCAGAAGGAAGATAAAGACATATTCACAGAAGTGAGAACATTTTTCCCCTTAAAAAAAGGGGAAGTAGGAAGTAAACTTGGAATTTTCCAACTGTGAACTCTATGTGAGTGATGTCAAAAAAGAAAATGCAGAGAAACCTAGGTGGAAACAGAAGGGCAATTGCCTTTTTTATTATCATTGGACATTCTGCCATTTCCTTTTTCAGATTTCACAAATGACTCTTAATTAATGACTATATTATCAATAAAAAGTAAGAAGTAAAAAAGAATTGACTTTGTTCTGTCTTGAAAAATGACCCCCACGTCCCATAAAATGAAATTATAAGAATTACCCTTCTAAAGTGTGTTTTGATGGAGCTATTTTTCAAAATGCAATTAGAAAGTTGTAGCTAAGTTAATAGTTATGACATAAATTCAACACAAGGTTTTTAGAAGGATATTTTTTCTTGCTAACAAAGCCACGTTGAAAATTCAAGATTAATGTGACAGGAAACGTGCTCTATTTCTGCCCTGCCTCTTTCAGAGAGATGTTTTCAAAGCTGGATGCTATAGGCTTCCAGGACAGATGTCAGACACATGTTTGCGGGCATTTGTTAAATGAAGCTGCATGTCATGATCTGGCCCCAGTAGAAAGAGTGATGTGAAGGAGTGTTCTTCAGTTGACAAGGGAAGAAAATTTTGGAAGACAATTTGCAATATCCTAAAAGAAATTTCATACATCATTGAAAACAAAGGAAAGTAAAGCTAAATAGATTGGAGTTGGAGCTTTTTTTTTAATCATGTCAGCCAAAAGCGTTCCAGTCAGTAGTCCAAACACACCACCGATGAGGACAGATTTACCACTTGACTTCACTGAATAACAATCTCGAAGCTTAAAGGAATCTTTGTAAAAGGGAAATGGTGGAGCTTAATGCATTCTGATTTTTTTCTAAAGGCAGTGTGTTGCTTAAACATGAAGTCTCTGAATATAAAATGTGAAGATAAAGAAGACTATCTTGAAAAGACAATGAATTTGGAAATAGAAAAAAAAAATCTGAAATAGTGCCTGGGAAAGTCGTGGAGTCTTTCTAGAATGAGACCATAGAAAGAAAGAAATGCCTAGGGCTTTGGCCTAGAGCTGTATCTATATAACAAGACTGATTCAATTATTCTGTGGCTGTTTCCTTTTTTGTTTAAAATAATCCAATAGCTGCAAAATCAATCTAAGACTTTCATGGTTTATGTGATCCAATTTTCAGGACAGAAACAAAAATGATAACCAAACTGCATTTGCCGATAAAACCATTTCTATGATTAAGGTAAGTGGAAAATATTTGCTGTTGCTCTTGTTTAATTTAAACCTCTTTCCTATCAAATTTATCTAGAATACATACAAATCAAATTAATAAGCAAATGATGTCAACTTCTGTTTTAAGGTGATGTTCTAAAGAAACTGTCACCTCCGATGACAGTTGCAAAGCTGACTGCTACCTGGAATTGATACTTTATTTTCCATGAACATTTGTAGCATAATCTGTATAAAAGTAGGGTGAAATCATTAAGTTGTATCTCTTCCTTTTAATGGAGTATACACATTTCATATAACCTGGGAGCGTGGAGGAGGAGAAAAGAGTGTTTGTGGGATATGGAACTGAAAAACAGAGTAGATATTTCCAGCTAACTCATAACTTGGCTGTTCATCTTTTCCCCACTGAAGGCGGGGAAGGCTAGGAGAATCTTTTCCCAGCAAGTCATGAAAAATACAGATATTTTAGCTGAAAGCACCAGCCTCGCTGTTTTAGAATAAAGCGGAACCACACCCCAAGTCATTCCACCATGTATTCAGATTTTAAAGAGTAGGGATTAAAAACATGAGCAATGCAAAAAAAAAAAAAAAAATGTAGCCCATGAGATTTGCATGATACATTGCAAGACAGAAAGCTCGTATATGGAAGAATTAAGCTTAAGCAATCACAGAAAAAGACGTGAAGAATCCTCTCCATTAATGTATGAGCTCTGAGCCTTGAAGATGGTCAACACAATATATGTAGATTAACTTGGAAGCAGAAAAAGATGAAGCAGGACCTGGGGCTACAAAGAAACAGAGGGTTGGGTGAGAGATGCTAATCAAGCGATCGGGAATGCAGGATTCTATCAATACCCGGTTGAGAGGAAGCTATTAACATTGCGGTTATACCTGCATGGAACTTATCATTGCCGTGAAGACGTGTAGACTTGCATGTCCACGTGCCACTCCAGTTTTCTGGCAAGATTACAGTCTTAGCAACAACTGCACTAAAATTTAGCCAGCTCAAAGTCCCCACCAGCATAATTGCGATGTTGGCCCCTGTCCCTCATGGTGTCCTCAGTTGTTTTTAGGAATTCCCAAGCACACCGATTTTCTGAGGTAGTCACCGCCCCACTGCTGCACTGCTGCTAAGTATACAAATGAACTCTGCTTCCCTGTCACTCCACCGGGCACAGCCAGCTCCTGCACATCTGAAACTCTTCTAAAGGCTTGCAGGTGCAGTCACTGCATTCTTTCAGAAACAGAAAGAATGTCTTTCTCCCAAACTCTGGGTTGCCTGAATTTCAATATAGTACTGTGTGTGCCCTGAGTCATCAAGGCCTCTTGTCAAATAGCCCCTGTAGCTTCTATGGGGTCTGATAGAAACAGCCCTGCCCTCATCTCCCCACTCACCAACTCTTTCTGCTCAACACTCTTATCTCCTTCACTCCTCACCCCCCAAAATCCTCTTTCAGCTGAAATGAAACAAGCCAGGAAAAGCTGTCATGCAAGGGATGGAAATCTGTGAGGAATGAGGGGCCACTGGCCTGGCACACCCAATGGCTCATTACACTTTTGTCGCTGCTGTGGGTGCTATAAAGAAATTGCCCTCAAAAAGATGAGTCCTATTGGGTATTGGTCTCAGAAAGGTAACATTCCCACCTGTGACAAGGCACATGCCAATTGTTTGTTTCTAGAAGCTTCTATGGGCTTTTGCCCCAGGATAGAGAGGAAGAAGCAATACTGCTGCTCACCACGAAGAAGGGCAGGTCGGGGATGGATTGTGGCGGGTTCACCCTCAGCTGCCGATTCAGAGGAGTGTGGAAAGCATGCAATTGGAGGGCTCCCTCGAGCTGGCTTCTTTCTTTTGTTATTTTAAATAAGACACAAATCTGATAAAATCTTGAGATTTCCATGCAAAGACGAGGGAAGAGCAGGACCTCTGGAGATCGAGAGTCCTTGGGGTGAACGCTGGCACCCCCATTCAGTAACAGTGTGATATTGGCTAATTCGCTTACCTGGCCTATCCAAGCCTTGTTTTCCTCACCTGTAAAATGGAGAGAAAATAATAAACTAGAGCTCAGTTCATGAAGACCACATGAAATAAAGCTGATCAAGGGTTTGCCTCAGATACGGGAAGCAAATGGTAACTGTGGGCTGCCACTGTCAATATCAATACAGACTTCAACACGGGAAAGCCTGGAGCTGATGCACATAAATGTTAAGGTTTCCTGTAGAGAATCTCTTCCCTAAAATTTGTCTTTAGATGAAAGTTGGAGCAGACACTAAATACTGTCATCTACAAAGAGGAAAAGATAGATGCTGCAGGTATGGCAGCGAGTTGCTGGAGGGCTGTGGATTCTGATAGAAAGAGGCTGTGGGAGCCTGACCCAGACCACAGCTGGAGCAGCTGATAGGGAAGAAAGAAAAGAGGGCCATCAAGGCTCCCTTGCAAACAGGCTTCTGTAAAGTTCGACTTCATATGAAAGCAAGAGGAAGAAATCTGGTTATGTCTAGAAGGCATAACCAGGTCTGATTTTAAGTCAAGAAATGTATAAAACCGGGTGTGGTGATTCATGCCTGTAATCCTAGCACTCTGGGAGGCTGAGCCGGGAGGACTGCTTGAGGTCAGGAGTTCGAGACCAGCCTGAGCAAGAGCGAGACCCCATCTCTAAAAATAAATAAATAAATAAATAAATAAGAAATGTAATAAAGTCACATTCAATGCAAGGGAAACTGTTGAGCACGGCATCAGCTGTGAGGCAGCGAGTGGCTCTGTGGGGTGTGCCCGGAGGGGAGAAGCAATCCACTGACACTGCAAGGACTCTCTGAGATGCAACTGACTGTCTTGGCTGGGCCCACTTCATCCCCTGAAGATGATTAGGGAGACATGAGCAGGGATGCGGAAGGAACACAGACACAGGCTCCACAGTCTCACTGAGTGTCCCCAGGGAGCACCCTGATGAAACACCATCTTGTACTTCTAAAGGCATTGCATGCATTATGCAGGTGCTCTCAGCCACCCAAGAACACCGAAGTCAGCTTGGTTACTCATCAGCTCAGCTGAACTTTACACACTGACACCCTAGCACCTGCAGAAAACTAGATTCCTTGCGTGGGTGGAAATTGGGTCACATGGAGAAGCTGCACAAAGCCTTTTCCGAGGCAGTTACAAGACGAACTGAATAGAGCTGAATTAAAATCAAGCGCCACTGCTTCCATTTTGCAGATGATAATCTATGACTGGAAAACCAACGATGAAAAATAAACAGAGACATATAATGGGGGAATATTTTGAAAATTATGAATGTGAATTTTTCCTCTGCCTTTCTGAGTTCATGATCTCTACCCAATTTGGCCCAAGGCAACCATCTGCATGGGAAATTAAGATTTGTCCCAGAAAGAATGAACAGGGATAGACCAAGGTTACACTTTGCTTCCGACACTTAAAAATGGGAACTTTCAGCTACATAAAGCCTTACTAATATTCTAAATTCCTTTATTATCTCTGCTGGAGAATTCCACTGAATTTATTCCTCCATGACATAAAGAAAATGCTCCTTCTAGCTAAGTTCTGGCTAGTGGAGCAAGTCAATAGGGCATGCAGTTCTATGGTCCACTAATGACATTAGATAGTAGAAGGGCACGTGGGTATCCAAGGCATAGGAAAAAAGCAGTGAAAGGAATTGAAGAGGGAAGGCCATCACACGATCTGATTTGTTCCTGTCCTGTCTTCAGCCTAGACTAGGTGTGCACATTTGATAACTGACACTCAGGCTGAGGGCAGATGGGGGCTTCTGGAACTACAGAAGAATACTGTCTTGCAGCTGCTCTGTACCAGCTCTGTTTGCAACCATACCCAAATCGACTCTTTGTTTGGCAATGGTAGCCTTGAGTTTTGGCTTCACTGGGCCACCTATGGTTCCTGGTAGCACAGACAAGTCTAAGGTATACCTGAGAATCTGGCTGGGGCCATGGCAGAGCAGTGCCCTCACTGGGGTGAGACAGTGCTCCATTGAGGACATGGTCCAGGTGGGGGCCCACTGGGAGTCACCCTCAGGACTCAGAGGGCTCACCCCACCCATGGGAGAGGAGTTGGGGGTGAAGTCACCTACAGAACACAGCAGGCACCAAGACAAGGAGGAAGAAACAGCAGCCAGAATGCAGTTATTGAGGCACACAGGACAAAGGACATCACTCTAGAAGCCATGGAGTCAAAGAACAGCATGTTCAAACATGGTGAATTTGCTTCCTCTATGAGATCTTCTAAGTCTCACCATTCCTGCCACATACCCAGATGATTTCTTGAAATAAAGCTAGAGGCTAAGCAGAATACTGACAAATAAATGATGAGAAAAGCAATGGTTTTTTTTTTCCTAAAGGATTGAGTTGAATGTGCTTTTAAATTGCAAATCAGATTACATTTTAACCAACGTATTAAAGTCAGCTGTGAATTATTTCAGTTTGTTCCTAGGTAACCAGTAGTAGGAAAAACAGATTAGTTACAGAAAACATGAAAGAGCTACATATACTCTGCACAGTCCAGCTAAAGGGGGAGTGAGGTTTACAGTCCTGCTCTGTCACTAAATCATATGAGAACTAGGAGAGGATAGACAAGCAAATAGACACACCAGGCATTTGTGCCTCACCAAGATGAACCCCTGAGTACAGTGATTTATAGCAATAACGTGGAACAACAAGGTTAAATGTTGAATCTGTTCCAACATGTATTTTTTGAAAGAACACAGCAAAATGGAGTGAATGTCACTAATTAACTCATGCTAAGAGGCAAGACTGATAGCAATAAAAAAATGCTCATGTTGAAGTCTGAGTGAGTGACTAAGCAGCCAATAGGTATAGTACCTGACTCATGGGCTCAGTTCAGGAAGTGGCATTTGATAGTGTTTCTCAGCCATTGGTTCTGTGTAGGCTCCTGTATCAGGTATCTGTTGCTGCGTAACTACGGCATGACTCGATGCTTAAAATAACAAACATTTACGACACAACTTCTGAGGGTCTGGAATGCAGGAGTGGCTTAGCTGGGTGGTTCTGGCTCAGGGGCCTCCCATGACATTGCAGTTAAGCAGTGAACCAGGGCCTGCAGTTGTCAGAAGCTGAGGCTGGAAGATCTGTTTCAAGGATGTCTTGCTCACATGGCCATTGGCAGGAGGCTCTAGTTCCTCGTCATGTAAGTCTCTTCACAGGACGGCAGAGCAGAAGGTCTCCACAACATGGCAGTTAGCTTTTCCAGAGTGAGTGATCTGAGAGTGAGAGAGAGAAAGAGAAGCACGCTGTGTTTTATGACTTCATCTCATACCATCACTCCTGCAGTATTCCACTGGCCAGACAGACCAATATTAATACCATGCGGGAGGACATTACACAGTGAGTGAATACCAGAAGGTGGGAATTATTGGGCAATGTCTTGAAGGCTGTATACGACAACTCCCTTTAAAAGAAAAATAAATTCAACAGACCTCCAGTGTCGGTACAAATTATTTATGCTATTTGAAATGGCAAATAAATAAATAAAATTCATGAAACTAAATGCAAACTTATTTGGCATAAATAAGTTGTACAAAAATATACTATAACTTCATTAAAGCTTTGCTTGCTAGTTCAGAGTAATCAGGCCTCATAAAATCCAAAACTTTGTCAATCCTGGGATGCAAATTTTAATAAGATTTCCCTTGATAACTCTACAACTGTCTTGTTTGTTCACTTGAAGATAAGTTTCCCATTGCAGGGTTATTCAAACTTGAGTTAAATAGATATCTAATCCACTTACTGCTAGAATCAACAGAAAATTCTGCACTGCTTTTTTACTGCTCCACTTTTTGCTGATGAATGGTTGCAAGTTTGTGCAAAAAATGGAATCTGCATAATACATCTGCTTCCAACATAAATATGGTGCTGGCTGCCACAGCACAAATTCTTTGGATTTCGGCATGCCTATACTCTGTGGGCCCCAAAATGATTCTTTTCTCCTATCCCCCTTCCAGTTTGAACCCCTGTATAATCTTTCTTTTCAGAATGCCATGATATCATTTGCCTTCACTTGGCATAAGAGATCGTAAATGAAAATGCAAAGCAGCTACTGAAGTCATGCAGCAATGCTCAATTTTAAGGCAAATCACTAAGTGATACACAACATGCTTATATTAATTATTCATTGTCACAGAAATAAGAAAAAGCGATGACGGCTTGTTATATACTGATAGAAATGTTTTTCCAACATGTAGCTGTGTCCTGAGGTTGCAGTTTATGCTGAGACCCTCAGTTAGGGTCTCAGTGTTCATTTACAGACACATCAGCATGTTACCCAAAGAGGGGGGTCAAGAAAGTACCACTGGAGAGCACAGCTATGTCCCTACCACTAGCACATGTCTCCATTAGTCTTGCAAATGCGAGGACCATGCCTAGACCCAGGGCTTTCTCTTTTGACTCTCTCTTTCTCATATTATTTCTGCTGTCTAGATTGTGAGACCCTTAGTTCTAGCCAGATGGTGAAACACCACTTCAAAGGCATAACCAAGGGGGCAGAACGGCAGTGGGCATTAGGAAGCTGTTGCCACCAGAAAGTTGGCTTGGCATTGGAAAATAATATCCATATGTTGGAGGAAATTTTTGAACCACTTGGCACTTTACTTCCTTCTACCATCCAGAAAATAATCTCTGGGCCCGAGGGCTTCTTAACAAAGAATTCCCTGGCTTTGACACTGAGCATGGCTTTTAAAGATGATGGGGAGCCTCTGACCCCATACATGTGGACTCTCAGCCAGAGGCTGCTATGTTTCTAAGGGTGTATCAAAACTCCTTGCTCTAGATCTGCAAAAAATGAAGTTGGTGTTTTAATGGGGATTGCATTGAATCTGCAAATCACTTTGAGTAGTATAGACATTTTAACAATGTTGATTCTGCCGATCCATAAGCATGATATGTTTTTCCATTTGTTTATATCCTCTGCGATTTCCTTCCTCAGTGTTTCACAGTTCTCCCTGTAAGGTCTTCACCTCCTTGGTTAAATATATTCCTAGGTATTTTCTTTTCTTTGTTGCCATTGTGAAGGGTATTGAGTCTTTGATTTGATTCTCGGCTTGACTGTTGTTGGTGTATAGGAATGCTACTGCTTTGTGTACATTGATTTTTGTAACCTGAAACTTTTCTGAATTCATTTATCAATTCCAAGAGTCTCTTGGTAGAATTTCTAGGGTTTTCTAGATATTAGTATAAGATCATATCATCAGCAAAGAGCAATAGTTTGACCTCTTCTTTCCCCATTTGGATATCCTTAATTTCCTTCTCTTGCCTGATTGCTCTGGGTAGGACTTCCAGCACTATGTTGAACAGAAGTGGCAACAGTGGGCACCCTTGCTAAGGAGGAATGCTTTCAGTTTTTCCTCATTCAGTATGATGTTGGCTATAGCGTTGTCATATATGGCTTTTATAATATTGAGATATCTTCCATCTATGCCTATTTTGTTAAGAGTTCTTATCATAAAAGGTGCTGAATTTTGTCAAATGCTTTTTCTGCATCTATTGAGAGGATCATATGGTCTTTGTTTTTGTTTCTGTTTATGTGGTGAATCAGCACAATTCACAATTGCAAAGATGTGGAAACAACCCAAGTGACCATCAATACATGAGTGGGTTAATAAAATGTGGTATATGTATACCATAGAGTATTACTCAGCCATAAAAAAAATGGTGAACTAATACTTTTTTTAACAAGCTGGATGGAACTGGAAACCATCCTTTTAAATGAAGTATTGCAAGAATGGAAAAACAAACACCACATGTACTCACTACTAGATTGGAACTAATTGATCAACACTCATGTGCACATACGGTAATAAAATTCAATGGCAATCAAGCAGGAGGGAGGGGGGAGAAGGGGATGGGCAAATTCACATCTAACCGGGTGATGGACACACTTAGAACTTTGACTCAAATTGTACAAAAGCAATTCATGTATCCAAAATGTTTGTATCCCTGTAATATTCTGAAATAATAAAAAACAAAAACAAAAAACAACTCCCTGCTCATCTGAGCAGATAAAAGAATCCTCACAAAACAGCTTCCCTTCAGTGCAGAAGGCCCCTTAGCTACTCCTCAGATAAACCCTGCAGAAGGAGGCTCCTGCATCAGCTTCTCTAGTGCTGTCTGCTAGGCTCACTGCAGCTGATACCAATGCCGATACTGGAGAGACACTGTGCATGTGGTTTTCCTGCTCATCCCCTCTTTCATCTGCTGTTGGTGGATGAGTATACACGTACTCACTGAAAGAGACAGGCACGTCAAATCCCTCACACACAGTCGAGCTTGCACCCACTTTAGGCCTCTGTCAAAGTGCAACTGCAGCCTCCTTTTCTCCATGGAGAAAGCTGCCTGCCTGCTCTCTTACTAATCAGGATATCGCCTGGGGGTACTTTTCACAAGGACTAGAGAGAAAAAACTGGGAAGGAAGCAATGTATGTGTGTGCTGATGTTGATTTTGCTCCAGTCCCTTTGCTTTTTAAAAACATTCTTTCAAAATCCTAAAGATTGTTAGTGGGGAGAAATGCCTGAAGACAGAGAAACTGCTTTGTTAAGAAGTCTCTTGGGATAAGATTGACTGATATGGGTCCAGCTCAGGGTGGGGAAGTTCCCAGAAAACCATTTGACTGAAGGTAGTGTTCATTCTTTGTGGCTGAACTGCTGCAAGGAATCCAAACTAAAGCTTAACAAGAAGGATGAGCAAAGACTCCCAGCAGCTGAGCCAGACTGGGGCACCCACAGCAAAAGCCAATCTGCCAGCAATAGGCCTGGGTCCCCTGGGCAAAAATTCCATGCAGCTTAGTGACAGTCAGACTCCCCTTCCATTGCTAATGCAAATGCATCTTATACATGCCACCATGGGGATCATTAAAAGTGAGCTGTACTGCTCTTGCTTTAGCTGCATGTCACCTGGGTTGGAAGGAGCCAGCAGTGTGTAGAATCACATTAGACTTGAAGCCAGGAAGTAGTTTAAGGCATTACATCATGAGGTTGTCAAGGCAACTGGCCAGGCTGCCTCTCTGGACTCCTGTGGTACATGATGACAGGTCTTCTTGATGAGGACTGAGCCACAACAAGGAGCACGTAGATGAGTGGCCTGCAGTCTGAGGTGCAACCACTAGCAGCCTCTATGCTCAGCAAGGTGACACTTGTGCTGGGATATTGTTGCTGGTCTGGATCACATGGTGAGGCGCAGCAGTCCAACAATCCTCGCTGACCACTGCGAGATGGGAATGACTAGACTATCCCAGTGTCACCACCCTGATATCTGAAATAGGCTGTGAAACTCACAAAGAACACCTTTCACTCCCCAAGTGCTCCAGGCTCCAGTTTCTTCATCCATTCTAGAAGAGGACCCTATATCCTAGGGCTATGTAACCACAAACTAGGTGGCTTTAAACAACAGAAATTTATTCTTTCACAGTTCTTAAGACTAGAAATCCAAGATTAAGGTATTGGCAGGGCCATACTCCCTCCAAACCCTCTAGGGGAGGATCCTCCCAGTCCCACGCATTCCTTGGTTTGCAGCAGCCTCCATCGTCAATGGCTTTCTTCCTTCTGTTTGTGTGTCTGTGGCTTCATGGGGCATTCTCTGTCTGTCTGTGTCCAAGTTTCCCTCTTCTTATAACACCACCAGTCGTGTTGGATTAGGGCCCACCCAATGACCTCATCTTAACTTGATTACATCTGCAAAGACCCTATTTCCAAATAAAGTCCCATTCGCAGGTTCTGGGGGTTATGACTTCAACATATCTTTTGAAGGGGGGGACACAATTCAACCCACAACAGTCCCACTCTTCACTCTGCACTAAGGCAAGTACACACAGGACTTGTCCAAGCCTGCAGTAGGAGAGGCCCCAACTGAGCTGCTGAACAACAAACCTGCAAAATACAAGATCGAAAGTCAAACCAAAGCCAAGCTCTCAAAGCAGAACCATTGAAGAAATGAAGAGCAATGCTGTGACCTTGGAAATCAAGTCCACTTAGCAATTCTGAGCCTGCCAATAGCTTCTATCATTGCTCCTGTCTCCTCTCCTGGAACTAAAGGCAAGTCTGTGGGATGAGGAGCTTGTCAATAAATTCAATTGAGAAGGGCTGCCCTTCCTGTTGAAGGGAGTCAGAACGTGCCACCCCAAAATATGCCACTTTGGCATAAGAATTATTTTGAGCTGAAGGCAATTGAAAAGAAGCAGACATAAGGAAAATCTCTGCCTTCCCTTTTTCTACTAGGAAAGGCAGGAAGAGGATTCTTAATCACCAAAGAGGACTCTAGATTCTTTTCTGAACTGCACCAGACAAATCTATATAACAAACCTTACTCATCAACCCTAATCTTCCAGTATTTTCCCTGTGTGTTTACCTTCCTACAATATGCTGCCCCTAGAAGCTCAAAGTCCTTTTCCTTTGTGTTGCTACTTCTCTAAAAAAAAATAATAATAGTAATAATAATATTGTTCTTTTGCTAAGATGCTATATAAGCTCAAATTCTAATCACCCCTTTGAGGTACTCATCTCCGTGTACTCCCATGTTTGGGCATGATGCACTTGCTTATAAACTTCTGTTTGTTTTTGTCTTGTTAATCTGTCTTTTGCCAGACCAATTTACAGCGCACTAGCCGGACAACCCAGGATGGGTAATGGGAAAAGATTTTGTTTTTCCTCCCTGCACTGTAGTCAATAGGAAAGCATACAGAATGATTTCCTGGCTTTCTGTTCAGTATTCCTCTCCAAGACCTCTAGGCCAGGCAAAGATTTCTCAGCCCTGTGATCACTCAGCCTGAGCAGCCTTGGTGCGATGTGCTTGCCTTCGTTCTCTTTCAATAGATGCTGTTCTTGTAGGGTTAGCACGGAGTTTTTGCATTGTCTTAATATCAGGAGCCCACCAGAACTCTTTGGAAAAGTATTCTTCCTGTGAATCAAGGCAACAAGGTGGAAAATTCCACTCTCAGAAGCATGAAATATTCTAGGCTGTGCCATTCCTCTCCCGTGCCTACTCTCAGGAGTGCAGAGAGGAAGCTCCAAAGATTTTTGCCAGAAGCTAACACTATGCTGCTTGAGACATCACCCTAAACGACTGGATTAAGGCCACTATGAAACAGCAATTTTCTTTCTGGAAATAAGGATACTGTTAACTTCTGGCGAGAAAAGATTAATGGACTCTCCCAGAGTTGGGAGAATGTGATTTCTACAACCAAGGGAAGGGTGCAGAAACAAGGAGAGATTTGATGTCCATGTCAAAGTTCTTTCCCATGTTCAGGGATTATTTCTTCCATATCCTGAAGCCAACTTGGTCATAGGAAAACTGTGACTATCATTTAGTTCCTTACTGGATGTTTTACATAGGTATCTCTCTCTTCCTAGGCCTCTAAGGAGATAATGTAGCGCAAGAGGAAATAACCCAGCTCCGGGGGTCTGATGGTTCAACTCAAGTCCACCCTCCCATATTTCACCTCCCTATCTGACCCTAGGCAAGTCTCTTTCTGCTGTAAAATGGGAGATCCAAATTCCAACTTCATAGAGTGGTTGTGAAGATCAAAAGGGATAACCTATAGAAATGCTCAATAAATGTTAGCTCCTATTTTTAGGTACTAAGTATAGAATTCCTATTTTATAGGAAAGGTATCTGAGATTCATAAAGCCTAACTAACATGCTTGGTCACACAACTAACTGTGAGAAACAGGATCCTACCTGAGGTCCAACTGCAAGCTCCGCCCCCCTCAACCTTGACTGTGGTGCATGACGATGCTGACGATCTGGGCCAATGTTGCCCTCAGGGCACCCCAACCTCCATTTTCAGTTCAGGCTCTGGTGTTTCAGTTTCCTCCTGGGAGTCCAGTACACTCTTGGCTTCTCCTTCAGCCCAGAGCTCAGGGCTCCCCTTTGGAGCCCATCTTCCCCAGAGAACACCTCATGGTCAGACCAAACCTCTCCTCTCTTCAAGATGCTTTTCTGGGAATCCCTTCTGTCAGCACTGCCCTTGGCTTTCCACAGTTGCCATACATGTCTGCTAAAATCTCAGCAGCTGTTGGTGGCTTAATTCATTCAGCAACAGCACAAAGGACGGTATTACAAGCCACTATGGGGCAGGTGGCATGTTGGCACTGCTAGCTGGTATCATCTAAGTTTATAAAACAAGGCCCCAGTCCTCACAGAGTCTACAGCCTAGAAAGGAAGGCAGACATGAAGATAATGAACTCTCACTGCCTGGGGACGGTGGTTGTGAACTGGGCCGATTATCAATAATACACTGTGGAATAACCAAGGTGGGGATGCGCTAGCTGGAAGATTAGATCAGATTTCACCAAAAGGACATGTGGCAAAGCATCCCGAAAAGAAGAAAGAGCAGAAGAGTTAGTGAGCCTGGAGGTGTGGGCTGCCCAAGAGGGAATGACAGGACAAGCTGCACATGCAGGCAGAGGCCGGGTGGGCAGGTCCTGGGATGCCTTCTGCGTAACACTTTGTTTTTCCTCCTGTAAGGCAATGGTCTTCACACTTTAGCCTGCATCAGAATCAACTGAGGTCTTGATAAAGCACAGATTTCTGGGCCCCACCTCCAGAGTTTTTGACTCAGTACATCTGGAGTGGGGCCTGAGAATGTCTAACATTCCCAGGGGACCCTGAGGCTGCTCCTCCTAGGACCATACCTCAGAACTATTGCAGCAGACAGTGGGACACCATCAGTGGAAAACTGTATGCAAATGTCTACATCTTAAGTTGACGCACTGTGGTTTACCCCCAGAAAGCTGCTTGGGAACCAGTGGACGTGCTCAGCTACCTTCTCCCAGGCTACCTTCTCACCTGTGTCTGCCCAGGACTGGGCTGCTACAGATGCTGAGCAATGCTCCAGAGTAGGGTGCAGATACAGCACCCCACTTTGCTCAGCAGCAACCCTTCGTGAAGCCAGAACCATTTATAGGCATTGTGCTTCCTGCAAAATGACACTCCAGCCCATGCCTTAATGCCACCTGCTGGCTTAAGATCACCGGCTCCCCTTAGGGTCCCACCGCCCCCAGAGTAGTTGCGAACAGTCTCTGGGAATATTTGGTGCTGCCATTGTGTGTTGTTGCTGCATGTTGTTGTCACTGTGAGTAAGAACTAAATACCTCAGTTCAGCTTTTCCTCTCAGAACTGCTGGGATCAAAATCAACTTTATTCCCCCTTCCCAGTGGAAAGTAACCCATGTTTCACTTCAGATCTAAAATTCCCCTTACAAAGACAAAGAAAATGTCATCTTGGAAAAGATTTGTGGTTTAGAGGTTGGGAAATAAAATTTAATGACATCTGCATACCTCTGTGATCTCGGCCCTTTCACTGTCCCTCTCTTTCTGCCTAGCCTTGTCTCCTGGACATTCATCTAACATGCCAGGCATGCCTTGGTGCTTTGCGCTGGCTGTTCCCTCTGCCTGGAATTCTCTTCTCCCAATATTCATGTGACTCACTCACCCCCTCAAGTTCTGTCTGTCCTTTGTCATTGAAATCTCTCTGGCAACCTGTTTAAAATACCAGTCTCCCATCCCAACACACGAACATACACACATACACACACTACTCCCCTAAACTGCTTTCTTTTTCTCCATTGCCCATACCACCATCTCTCACATGTACTTCACTTAGTGCTGATCTATTTGTTCCTAGTCTGTGTCTATTTCATGAGGATGGAAGCCTCATGAAAGCAAGGATTCTGGTCTAGTTCATTCACTACAGAATTATCGACCACCTAGAAAAGCATTTGGAACACCTGGTAATAGATATTCAATATTTCCTGAATAAATTAATCAAATTGGTTTTCCCCCACCCTGGTTTCTAGACCTAGGTTTGCTCAATAACCTTCTTGCCCAGGATGGCCAATCGAGCTACTCTATGTCCCTTATTAAAATAAAATGAGAATAACATCTGCCTCACCCAGATGTTGGGGTTTGGGGAGGATAAACTCAGATCTAAATTATCAAAAGGCTCTGAGACTATAACTGCAATACAAATGCAAGTTATTATTTTTAATGATTTTCAAATTTCTCCCAAAGAATGTAACATGGACATTCAAAGAAGACATTGATAAGACCAGCATTTTTTTTTCCAGGAATACTCAAATAGGCAGTTTTCAGTGTTTCACTGTGTGTTCATAAATAACTCTTCATATGTGTTAGAGAAATATTTAAAAAATGAAAGCTGCCAACAGTGAAGAAAATAAATAGAAATAAGTCAAGTGTAAGACTATTCAATCGAGTGTGTTTGGTTAATGTATAAATGATAACAAGTGACATTAAGTTACAAGGCAATTCAGGGGATGTTTGCTCAATATCATCTGAGTAAAGTAATGGGAAAAAGCAAATATACATCAATCTTATTAATACATGTAATTCAGAAGTCCCCAGGCCTCCCCAAACTATGGCTTCAATTGAGATCCTAGTGACATGTATTCATAGATTCTGTTGGCAGACATGATTACAGGTCCCATGTAACTGCAGGCCATCGCAAAGACTTCACCCATTGGCCTAAGAATCCCTGGGGTATTTCACACCTGCTCATGATTATTTCAGGTTTTTGTGCCTCCATTGACTTGTTAATGCCCATCACCCACAAGCCCCTATAAAAGTTACCTTCTTGGGGAGCATGGCTTTAGCACCTAGAGAACCATTTTTCAGAGCCCCAAAGGGTTACATAACCTCTGAAGATCCTGAAGGTCCTACCTGAACTTGAGTCACGTTGTGTCAGATTCCAGAGTGCGGAGTCTGGCCCTCTCCTTAGGCCTTGCAGCTAGATCCTAGAAACGGGCTGGGGAATGACAAACAGAAAGCCAATAGCCTTTTCTCTTGCTTCATGTCATTCTGTTTAAAGTAACTCTTATAAAATGGCTATTATCAGAAAACATACCTTCATGCAACCGTAGAACAATCCTTACTTTTTCACAAACCATGAATCGACTTATCTCAGATATCTTGGGAGCTTTATTGTTCTTTTATGGGTAACTCTGGTGAATTAACTTCTGTAAGAAAGCAGACAGGGTGCTGAAAAAGCAGGAAAGAAGTAAAATATATTCTCTGGCTTCAATGAAACTAGTCACAGCGACACTTGGAATGTGATCAGTGGTGCTGCACAGCCAGCTATTTTCCAATAGCATTTCTGGCTTCCCCATGGCCCACTCTGCACTCACCGCAAGGTTGGCCCAGCTGTTCTAATTTCCTGGTTGCTTTTCTCTGGCAAGGGGATATTTGTGCAATTCTCCATTCAAGCTGTAAAGAATGGCTCTCAATCTTTTTGCCTTTGATGGAAAATGAAAGATCAGGACGCCCCGGCTTTCAGAGCAGCACAATGGAGGAACATCTCAGGTAACAGCTATGGTGGCAATGCTCCCAGGAGGAATGGCTGTCCGCACTCTGCTGCTCGGCCACACTGGCTACGATGCCTTCACCTCATGCCCAAGCACAGGGAGTCCAGGGGCAGTTGGGTATACCTGGCTGTGGGGTGGTCCATATTCTAATAAGTGGATATTCTCCTTTAAATTAACTCATCTGAGGGATCCACAAACTCAACTGCTGTAGAACCTCTCCCTTGAACAAATGACAAGCTTTTCTTTGTTTTTCTTGATTTCACATCCACACAAAATTGATCAACTTACCTGTAAGCTATGATCTGTGCAATGCTCATAAACTGCATATTCAGTGGTGAAAAGATCACGTGTTACCGCCCCTACCTGGAAGTGAGCGTGAAATCTAGCCACACGTTGCAGCCACATGAGTTTGCAGAGTGAGGACAGTCGTTTTGAAGTAATGGGAGTTTTCTCTTTCTGCCATACATTTAAGGAGGCGTAATGCCACTGGTGTCATTTACCTCCACACTTAAATTTAAAATCTCAGTGTTGTTGCTTGTGAATAATTTAACAACTTTAAATCTCGTAATTTCCTTTTTAACAAAAGGTAAAACATGAAAAAGAAACGACAGAACATTGAATCAGTGTCATCACCTTTGATTTCTGTTACAACTGGTATTTAAAAGCAAACTGGCCTTATGGAAGCTGGTGGATAGGGGGTTAAAACTAACAAAAATAACAAGTTCACGGATAATTTAGAACTTTTAAAGTGTGATATTGGTGTGTTTCCTTCTAATTATTTAAAATTCATGGAATTAATGTTCAATTCTCTAATTTCCTTTAGATCTTCCTTTCAATATAAAGTCATTTAAATGCAAAATAATCAATGATCACTCTATTTTTTAAATCCTTCCATTTATTTCAATTCTCTCAAAAGAAAATGGTGCCAATAAGTGTTAACATTTTTGATGTTTTTATTTATGTAATTTCTGTGCCTGTGGTTATAAAAACATCCACTGAAGGCGATCACAAAGTCAATAGAGAAGTCAGGAGAGAGTTTACGGAACAGTAATGAAGCAGTTTAAAACTTGTCAAAAATGGGCATATCTTGATTTCTGAAAAATATGAGTTATTAGACACTCCCCTTGTATTATTCAAAGTTGTCCAGAGAAATAGAACCAATAAGATATATATAGATAGGGATGTATTTCAAGGAATTGGCTCACACATTTGTAAGAGCTAGCAAGTCTAAAACTTGTCAGACAGACCATTAGTCTAGAAACTTAGGCAGGGGCAGTCTTAAGACTGAATTCCTTCTTCCAGAAACCTCAGTCTTTGCTCATAAGGCCTCCAACTAATTGGATGAGGTCTACCTGCATTACAAAGGGCAATCTACTTACATAAAGATTGTAAATGTTAATCACATCTGAAAAATACCTTCACAGCAATGTCTAGACTGATGTTTAACCAAACAACCAGATACCGATGGCATAGACTAATGGACACATAAAACTAACCATCACATTTCCAAAATTAGGTAGTATGCTAGGGGTGAAGAGTTGGAATTCCCTCAACCACTATTTCTCCACAAGAAGCACTATTCATTGGTAATCTAGTCCTCATAGAAAGAGATTTCTGTCTTCATGAATAAGAATGTATTTAATACATGTGTGTGTTTGTAAGAGAGTTTACAAAATAAAACAATGATTAGTAATGTCAAACTTATAATTTCTATTGGATTATAACTTTGAAAGAAATTATCTTTTATTCACTGGTCCTTTTTTACCTTAGGGACTTGACATATAAATAAAATCAATTATTTTTAAAAAATCAAATGGCAGTCTGATAATGGCAGTTTCTCTTATGCTGAATTAACTTCCATGCAGATAATTATTATAAATTCTGTTCAAAAAATAAGTATATTTTGAGGTGCTAAGACTACCTAAAAGGCATATACTGGGGGTGGGGAGGAGATGGCACAGGAAGGAAGGGACTGCACCAGCTGGGGGCCACATGTGCACAACTTCTCTCCTAAGGACGCTCCCTTGTCTGTGAAGCACAAGAAAGCAACATTCCTATGGCTTGAGGTGTCAGAGAACAGTGTTTGAGGCTATCAGAGAAGCTGGAAATTAAGGGGAGAAATCTTGGAAAAGAGGTAGCTACATGGATGGGAGGGGGCTGTCCCAAATCTAAATTTCTGTCCAATCCTTGGCTGAACCCAGAACTGTATACACCTAAAGGAAAGTTCAGAGAGTTCAGCAGAAAGCAACAGCTGGAAGGCTGAAGGAACTCAGCACATGTTCCAGCTGCTGCCTGGTATAAAAGAGAAAGTATTTGTTAGTTTGAGTCCTGCAATAACCTTGCTTAATGGAAGGAGAAACTTGGGATATTTAAAAGTTCCAATCTGGTACAGCCAATATGACGTTTTTGTGGCTTCTGTTTTTGTCCCAGAAAACCTGATCAGTAATAAAGTGGGCAAATGTGGTCTAGACCACACAAGTGTGGGACTGATGCATCATCCTTTGGTGAACCATGATGAAGAGGAATTACCAGTGGATTTTCAGCCATGATCGATCTGTGCCTAGGGTGATAAAGCACTTGTATCAAGATGCTACCTGGTGAATTAGCGAGCGCTCTTTCCACCCGTAGAGTGACCAAAATGAGGGAAAGAGAAATAGTGAAACTTTAATCATCAAGATCCAGTTTAAAATGACCTTGATATGTTGAAGAAGTGGTTAGAATTTAACAGAATGCAACTTAGTGGGCAAATGCTTAGGAAAGAGGACTGCAGAGCATAAATAAATACAACGAAGCAGGTGACAGACCAGGACAGTGGTTCTTAAACTTTTGGTATCAGGACCCCTTCATTCTCTTAAAAAAAAACTACTGTGGATGGACAAAGCCATTTATTTGTATGAATTGTATCTATTGATATTTAATGCAATATAAATTAAAACTGAGGAATTTTGAAATACATTTTCAAATTCATGTAAATATAGCAATAATAATTCCATTTCATATTAACACAAGTAACATATTTTCATAAAAATAAAATAGTGGCTGACAAGGCTAGCATTATTTTACATTTTTGCAAATATCTTTAATGTCTGGCTTACTAGAAGACAGCTGGAGTCTCACATCTGATTCTGTGTTCAGTGTGTTAAAATATCATATATCATATACCCTCTGGACAACCCTACACTTGTGAAAGAATGTGAGGAAAACTACAGATAACATCTTGGTATCGTTATGAAAATAGTTTTGACCTTGTGCACCATCTGAAATGGTCTCAAGAACCCCCAGGAATCCCCTTGCAGAGAATTCACACAGAATATAAATATTCTCACACTCTGGGTCACTTTTTAACCTTCTGTTGGCATACTCTTTTTCTACTCCTTCTTTTCCATTGACACTAATCCTTCAATCTTCTTCTTCATAACTTTCAGCCTATACCTCTGGTCATCTCTCCTTCTAAGCAAAGTAGTAAACCCAGATGTATCACTTGAAATTCTGACCACTGGGAGAATTTTCCTTCCGTATTGCACGTCAGAGTTATCTCCCAAGAAAGGTATAAACCTGCATGCAGCACCCTACTTCAGACTGGTTTCAGCTTATTGTACAGAAATATCTTTAAATCAGGCTTGAATACTTTCCTAAGTTCCTGTGAAACCGTAGTTGCAGGGTGAGGGAGTCGTAGGCAATGCAGCAAAAATAGCTGCACCGAGAGTGTGCACCAGCTGATCACTCAATACACTGGTGCCTCTGGTACCTGCTGAAATCTAATTTTATCATTTATGATGACCAACTTCTCAAATTTATGGCTCAGTAGGTCACAGAACATCCTGTTTATGATGGAAGCTCAATTTGCATGGTCACTTGTTGTCTCTGGGGCTCAATGGCAAGCCAAGGGCTGTTTCTTAAAAAGAGAATAAATCTTTTCTGAAGAAGGTACAACTCTGCTCCAAAACCCCAGGGGCCTTCGCTAGGATTATTTTCATGGGACTTTCCACAAGATCCCTAGAGTATCCCAATCTACCATGGAGAATTTGAACAACCGTGGATCTGCTGTGACATAAAGTCCGAGCAGTAGATAGAGATACTTAGAATGCAGCCTGGTTAGCTGCTCCTAAATGTGATAAATTGTTTCCTTCCAAAGCTCCAAAATCCCTTTCTTAAGTGGTAAGAGTTGTGCATTTGTCTTTCCCTTTAGATATAATATCCTGACATGCCCTGAACTATAGGAGTACCAGAAATTTCTCTGCGATGACAGGCATATAAATTTTCATTGTGTCTATATTCCACCCTTGACAGGCACGTATCTTACCAGGTGTTTGGGTTGTCTATGGTTGTGTAACAAATCACTCTAAAATGTAGTGACTTAGAAGAACAACAATCATTTTATTATCTTTCATAGTTTTGGCAATTCTAGTGGGAAAGGTTTGCCTGGGCATTTCTGACTCAGGGTCTCTCCTGCAGCTGCGGTCAGATTGCAGCTGGTGCTGGAAGAGACGGGGAGCTGAGGCAGCTGGAGGAAAGCTGGGCATCTGTCTCTCTCTTCATGAGGTCCCAGGACTGTGTGTGATCTTCTCACTTCCCTGCAGAGGGACAATCTTTCCGTTCATACAGCAGGCGAAGGCTTCAAGCACAAGGTTTCTACTGAATAAAATGAAAGACATTTCATCTTTTGTAACCTAGCCTAGCAGGACGAATAGCACTGCTTCTGATGTGCTCTTCAGGTTGAAGCGGTTAGGAAAGCTCACCCACTTTCAGAAAAGCAAACACAGCCCTGCACCTCTCAGTGGGAGTGTCAGAATCAAATGATAAAATGAGCATGTGCGGTTGGAGATACCGCTGAGGCCAGTTGGGGAAAATACAATCTGCCAAACCAGGTATCACGAGTATCTACTAATTCCTGTGAACAGGTGCTGTAACATGATACTCACAGAGAGCACCAGAGTGATGTGGAATGTGAGACAATCATGGTTTAGATGATGACAGCCTGTAGGACAGTTGGCACTGCCCTGAGGCAAAATGGCAAAAGTATACTGCTGCACCTTTCAGGTGAAAGTAGATTGTTTCTAGGACTCTCTACTTGTTCAAATATTTTTAAAAATATTTTCCAGAAAAATCACTTGTGCATACCAAGTGCAGAACAGGGGGGTTCTGCTTTAGAAAAGAGACTGCAGCTGAAACAATAGGCATAATTTGAATCCCCACCTGATTGGTTTACAATAATCCCCTCTCATTCTCCTAGCCACCTTCATCTTCTGCATAGAGAAATACGTGCTTTATTTGGGAATAAAATAGACATTCCTGAATGATTTATGGTTTTGGATGTTGGTTGCAATTCAGTCTGGGTTACAGTACTGCTTAAATTTAGCTTTTTAAGTTAGAGGTGCAGCTCCAGAGTCTTACGGTTGGTCCTTCCTACCATACTAGTCCTCGCTCCTCTTGTTGGAGAGTTATTATAGGAATCTGCCAGCAGCCGAGTGTGTCTGTTGTAGCCAGGCTTTCAGAAACAGGAGATTAATCACGGTAGGTTTGTGGGCTCTGGGACCCACTGGGAGACAGACATGGGTCCAAACTCCACTGAGCGCCCGATCTCCCAAAGCCCCTAGAGTCATCTTTTACATCTTCAGAGATTCACACAGTGCAAAGCCAGTGGTCAATAATTCCTACAATTTCTTAGTATTTTCCCTCTACAATTCATAGTTGTTCTAGTAAATAGCTGTAGATGTCTTTGAGAAAGCAAAGGAGGAAACTTACATATGTACTCGTTTCAATGTCTCAGTGTCTTTCTATAAGGATTTGTGAGCTGGTTCGTATCTGGGAACCAGAGGAGTGACCATGATTCTCCATCATGTGTTTCAAACCATAGCTTCATTTCCAGATCTAGCTTTGTTTGTTGTTGGGGTTATATAGATTAAGCAAGATTTTACAAGCCTGTCCGTTTACTAGAGTCCTAGGGATCCCATAAGAAATTAACCATCAGCAAAGATCCCCATGAATCAAAATTGTGATTATCATTCTAGCCTACTAGTTATTTCAGCAACACATCACCTTTTTCTAGTGATTAATTACTACCCCTGGGACTCT
Source organism: Indri indri (assembly GCA_004363605.1). Classification (NCBI taxonomy): domain Eukaryota; kingdom Metazoa; phylum Chordata; class Mammalia; order Primates; family Indriidae; genus Indri; species Indri indri. The sequence goes on from RJWJ010001454.1 coordinate 103,732, forward strand.
GTCAACTGGAGATTCCATCATATACTAAATCAGGAAACCTGCTTCAAAACCAGGATTTTTCAAAGCTTTCATCGTAGGCCTACCAAAGGTAACATTTGCTCCCAAGCATTTTTCAAAAAAAAATTGTGCTTACATAGCCAATATGTTTCTCTGTCCTTGGTTAAAGGTGTGTCCTTGGGTCTGTACTGGTTACATGGTAAAGGTGATGGTGAAAGCATCTCACAGTAAAAATCAAGAGTCTTATCTCCTTAAGTCTTTGGATTCCATCTCTGCATAACCTAAGGAATTTCTGATATTTCAACATCATTTCATGTAGATGTCATTGAAGCTAGCAGGAAACATAAGAAGGCAGAGTTTTGGCCCAAGTCTTTCTCAAAGTGAGCTCGCAGTGTCCACAAACCTATTCCACAGTTATTTCTCAAGTGTATTTTATTGTACTGGAAAACCTAGTAAACTAAGAATTATGTTTCCCAGATTCACTTGAGGCTAAGGTTTTGTATGTTAATCAAATATATTTGTGCTATGTAAGATTTGTAGCAAGGGAAAATAAATGCAGATCATCAACTGCATTCAATGTAATAGCCATTAAAGCCAAGTATCAAAATAAAACGAGCTGAGACCCAGAACTTTGAAATACATTAAGGTTTTTTTCTGTGTGTGTGTGTTTGTGTGTGTGTGTATGTGTGTGTTTCAATAAAACTTTATTTACAAAACAGGCAGTGGCCAGATATAGTTCACAGGCCATGTTAGCAGCAGGAAAAAAACAGTAAACAAATCAATAAGCAAGATAATTTCAGATTTTGTTAAGTGCTATCGTAAAGTTTAAAATCAAAATTTTGAAAATTTTCAAATTACACAGAGCAAAAAGTAAGAACGTTTTTCTATGATGTCAATAAATAAAATGAAATATCCTTTGTAAGTGTCTATCTTTCTGTATGTTTCATAATATACAGTGCAGTACAAATAATTTATAATAATTTCATAATATACATACAGTGTAGTACAAATAATTACAATGTAGTACAAACATTTATAATATAAACGTGAAGTTAAAGGATGTTTGCTTTAAAACAATTATTGCTAGAGAGTGCAATCAAAATAAATTTGAATAACACTCATCTAGGAAACAAAGCATTAAGCCAAAAATAATTATGCATAGGATTTTACAGCTTAAAAATCAATCAAAATTTATGTGCATGTGTGTGTGTGTGTGTATATATATATGTAACATAGAAAACACGCACACGTGCATGTGCATACGTGTTTCTGTGAGTGCTGTTATTATTAGACTATTCAGTGCCAAAGGCCTGACTTTAAAGCCTTCATCAGAGATGAACATATTGTTGCTGATGAACATATTTCCAAAGTCATTTATTTCCATTCACCGGGTCAATGATTTGGCCACCACTGCTATGACAAGGATATTAAGTCATGAAAAAATTTAATCAATGTTCTCCTTGGGAAGAGGTTTGAATGACGTGTGTAATAGATATGATGAACCGTGGGCCAGAAGGCCCAGGTGAAGCTCATCAGACACCTCAAGTTCTGCATTGAGTTTTCAGCCAGATTTCTAAATATGTAGGACCCTTCTCATTAAACAGAGCAGCTTAATCTCAAGGACTAATGCTTCTCTCTCTCATTCTGTGTCATATGGTCTTGTGATGGCTATAATGACAGCAGTCCTGAAGATGACTTCTATAATAATAATTCTGGAAAGGACTTAAGGAAAGGATGCAGGTCTTTTACAGTAAATCCGTTTCATCAATGAATATTAGACAAGGCCAGATAGTTTTCCTAAGAAATATAAATTACCTAATAGTAATGCATTAATGCAGTGCATATAATACAAAAAAAGTAATACCATCTGTAGTACGTTTCAATAGCCTTTCTTATTTTCTTCAGAATGAAATTGGAATTGCTGAATAAAAAGAACAGATCTATTTTTGCCTGAGCCATATTTTTAAAGTGATAATTTAATAGAGATACTTTACCCTAAATCCCTCTGTTTCTCAAAAGTTATATATTCTTTTCTAGGCATTTTCATCACCCTATAAGAGTGGAGATGATGACTCTTAGAACATAAAATTATTAAACAAAATGACCTCCTGGAGAGATACTCAAATCATAACAGGAAATGGATATTGAATGATTAGGAATTATGAATACTAAAATAGTTTAACAGATTCTTTCTAACTTTCCCCAACCAGATTGTTTCTTAAAAACTCAATGAAAAACTAAAATGACATGAAGAGCTGCCTCTGCTAATCTAAAATAAATCATACACATTAGAAATTTATACTACAGGAAGACAACATAAGTGATAAAGGTGTCTTCTTAGAGATAATTCACTGTATATAAACCTAAGCAAACAAGGTGCCCAAGATATTTATTGTTCAGAAGCCAATTCCCACTTCCGTGCCTCTGAACATTGCTCACTCTGAGATATGCTACTTTGAACCAATGTGAAAATTTGCAAACTATGTATTTCGCTCAGGTCTGCTAGCCTCTAGAATGGTCTTAATTTTATTATCCCAATAAAAATTGTCTCTTTACTATATAATATGAATTACATAAAAGCATGTATTTGAGTATCAAAGGGCTTTTCTAGGAGAAAAGTACCTAGATGGCACCTTATTCTGAATACTGTAATTCATAATAAATATTGAGCTGTCCTTCTTGCCAGCATCAATATGTTTCTAATCATAATATCTCCTATATTTTCCTATAGTTTCTCCTACATTTTTCCATGAATGATAATGACAACAAAGCAACAACCCAACATTCTTTATTCAGTTCTCAGTATGTGGTACCAGGTATTTTGAGTGATTTCATGCATTATCTCATTAACTCTGAGAACAACCCTAGGAGGTAGGTATGATTTCAAAGCTCCATCACAGATAAGGAAATGAAAGCTAAAGAAAGGTTAAGCAAATAAACCAAAGTCAAACAGCTATAAGTGTCAGCTCTGCACTGTGAGCAACCTGATCCCAAAGCCCATGCTCTTAACCACTACGATATTATATTGCTCTTCCTTGAAGTAAAATGTTATGTCCCATACCGAGGTGAGAAAACCTTTTCATGGAATCTGTTGCTCACCTCTGACTCATTTTCTCTACCATACAGTTCTAACAAGGACACAAAACATCCTGGGGTGAGTCCTTTCCAGACCTCTCATGCTGCTCTTAATGAGAGCTTGCAGAGACAGTGACTCAATTTCCTCTGTCGTGCAGATGGGCTGTGTGTGACACACCAACACCCTGAACACAGACCCTCTCTCCAAGGCTCATGCACGTCCAGGTCCGAGGAAATTCTGGGGATGGTGAGGAGGGTGTGATTGAGGAAAATAAATAACATTTGTAGAGCACTTTTTCTCTTAAAGTGGACAGAATTGTGGTCTTCAATAAATTATTTATATGCTGTAAATTTAGTATGTAAATTCAAGCTATAAAATACTAAATTATCGAAAGTAAAGTGATATTTACAAAGAAATTTCCTTTAAAATTCCCTTTGAACATCTACCTATGAATACTATTTATTAAACAATTATTGGAAATAACTGTTTTTTTTTTTTTTTACCAATTTCAGGAAGACATTTATTTCATAAATAAGGATCCCCTATACTTAATCATCAAACCCAAAGAAACTCATTTTTAACACCAATTTACAATGTTTTATATTTAATCATGAAGAGGTGATGAGAGAATATTTTAAGTTGCATTTTCTTCAGTGATTTGCAAGGAATTCAAGTAGGGATGTCTATGGAAAACATGGGTCCATTTTCTTGGTTTTCAGTGCAATGTATATAAATAAAATGAAAGCACTCAATACATTAGACTTGTCACTAAATAGAAGTAATTAAATGGAAAAAAATTCAGATTTTTTAAATCAGAATAATGCCATTTCTCTGGCATTTGATATTAATTTAAAAAAATATTTTCTTTATACTTTTGTTGAATTTATGAATGATATGTTACAGTAACTTTTTACACAATTATTTTTCAATTGCACTTTTCTCATTTTCAAACTTCTCCTAAGTAGCAAATTAATATGTTTGATGTAATAATATAATAATTTAACATCGATCCTTTCAAAATCCAAAATAAGACCAGAGTTTGGACTTTTTCTTGAATGAAGTCATCAATGTAGTATAGAAAAATCCCTCATATGTGAGTGTATTCTTCCTTTTCACTACAATATAATCCTAGAAAATACTTCAGGATGGCAATTCTGGCCAAGATCTCAGCATTATACAGGTATATGACTGGCAATGTGCCATAAAAGGAAAGGTTCAGTTAAACTTTCACAGTTCCAAATATATATGTATACAGGAAAAGTCATAGTAAGCCTTAACGAATTCAGTTTTAGTGAAAGTTATTTTATAAGCCACGTGATAAAAATTTAGAGATATGGAAAATTGTACATAATGGGTAGAAATGTAAAGTAGTCCAGGGGGAAAATTATGGGCTATAGGAATGCGAGGTTGGTTAGAGTCGCAACAAGTAAAATATTATTTGATCCTCCTCTCAATTAGTTCATCTTATCATATGCATTTTCACTGCATCATTTCATGTTACATAAATACCATTTTTGTTATTTTTTTCCTCTTTCTGGTCATCACTAAGAAAGAAAATAACAGCAAGGTTGTAAGTGAAGTTTTTAACATAAGAAAATTATTTGAAATAGAAAGTGTTCTAAATTAAAAGTATGAAAGTATTTTCATTCTACACAAAATACAAATGGAAAACAAATTTTTTGATTGAATAATAATTTCCCAGATATAGTAAAATATTTCAAAATCATGCCATGAGTTTACGTTGTGCATGCAGTTGGTGTCCAGTAAATGACAGTTATTGTCAATGGGGTGATGATGAGAGCATTTTTCTGGGAAGTATTTTTCAAAATAAGGGCTGACCCAACATTTCTTCCCACTGCAGTTTTCTGTCTCTTCAATTTCTTTAAAGCTACAAAAACAGCTTATCTACATTATCAAGAATGTCACTAAAAATAAGACCTCTTCTAAGTCTCTTTCATCCATCACTGCCAAAATGATTGTTTCATTTTTGCTGCCCTGCCAAAGAAATTTGAGCAGATTACTTCTCAATTTCTGCAAAAAGTGCTCTACCTCATCACCCACTTTGAGTTCTCACAGTTAGTCCACTGGCAGTACATTCCTTTCTATAATACAAAACTAACAGGACAGACTTTGAGCTTGAAAAATAAAATATTCTCTACATTAACAATACTATATGGTACATACCAGAAATGTGGCAAAAAAAGGTTCAAATGACTCTCTTGGTACCTCTTACAGTTCTTGATGTTTTGGTAAAATATTGGATTGTACAGAACCTTTAATTTGGGCTCTGTGACTTAGGTTAAGTATCCAAATATTTTTGGGTCTTGATTTCCACATATAGAGAGGAAGATAGGTAATACCAAGGATGTGATAAATAATCCAAGCATTATTTAGGGGAACAAATAATATGTGTTAAAATGTTAGTAAATTGTAAAATATTCAAGTTACTATGAAAGTGTCACTACTATTATTGATGATTGTATGTATAACTAACTCCACATTGCAGCAAAAACAAACTTGTACCTTATCCTACCTGTGGACTGTTAAGGGGCTATGTGGCACACATTTTGAAGAATACAAATTCTTATTGCAGACTTAAGTTTGAAAGAAGAAAATCACCTCCTGGTAATTAGAAAAAGGCACTCATGCAGTTTTATACTCTTGTGAGTATAGAGACACCCTACCGACTTTAAATTGAATTCAACAATTTTTTTTACCACCCTGCCTGCAAAGGGCAATGTGCTAGAAGTGCCACATAAATCAGACACCTGGGCCAGTTCCTCCCACAGCCTACGTTCTGGCCAAAGAGCTCACAATTTTCTATTTCTTCTTTTGAATAAAGTGTCAGAATAATTATGAAAGGCAAAAGATTCTACAAAGCAAAACAAAACAAAACAAAACAAAATTAATCTGGAAGAAATTCAGGATGTGAAAGGAGCTTTATCTAGTACAAACCAAAGCCTGCATTTTGATAAGATTTAAGCAGGTAGTGAAGTTCCTCTCCATGGAGAAATGAGAAATGAACAAAACCTGAGGGAAAATTGTTATCTGCAAACTTGCTGAAATTCATGAACTGCGTATGGCTTCGAAGGGTTTCTATTAAAAACTTCTTACCTTGGTGTATTAGTTTCCAAGGGTTGCCATGAAAAATCAAACTGAGTGGCTTAAAACAACAACATTTTATTCTTCCTGGAGGCTAGAAGTCAAAATCAAGGTATTGCTCCCACTGAAGGCCATGCTCCCACTGAAGTCTCTCTTTAAGGAGGGGCTCTTCCTGTCCTCTTGTTAGTTTCAGGTCCTGGAAATCTTTGGTATTGCTTGGTTGGTAAATGCATCACTCTAATCTCTGCCTCTGTCTTCACCTGGACTTCTTCCTTTGTGTCTCCTCTGTGTCTCTGTATACAAATATCCATTTCCTTACCCTTATAAAGACACCAGCTATTGAAATTAGAGCCCACACTTATCCAATATGACCTCCATTTGATTATATCTGCAAAGGACCTATTACCAAATAAGGTCACATTCACAGGTACCAGGGACTAGAACTTGAACATATTTTCTGTAGAAATATAATTCAACCCACTACACATAGTAAAGATTCTACTCAAGCCTAAAATAGACAATAGGGGGCAGACAGATACAAGTATGAATTAAAAATGAGTGATTAAAGAAGTAAATTAGAACTGTGTGTGTTTCTTGAAGCCTAACTTTATCTTAAGTATACAATTTGTAAAGTAGGAGGGGAAGATATCTTCACCTACTGTTCTTTCAACATAGAATACTTCTGTGACCAGATGTGTGGGATTGTTTCCCACATACCAGCCAATTCTCCAACACCAGCGACTCAATTCTGTCATTAACTGGAGTTAGCACAGACCACACAGGTTCAGGTATCAGTCCCACAACACTGCCCCCACTTAAGATGCCAATGGCAAATCTCAGGTTGTTCTGCCTGTGCTTCTGATGGGCCAGTTATAAATTAGAGGTTGCCACAATCCCCTTCTTGGTTTCAATTATTTGCTAGAATGGCTCACAGAACTCAGGGAAATATTTTACTTACATTTACCTGTTTATTATACAAGGATACAAATGAACAGCCAGATGAAAGAGATGTATAGGGCAAGGTACGGGGAAGGAGCCCAGAGCTTTCATGCTCTGTTAGGGTGCACCACCATCCTGTAACTTTCAGATATTCATCAGCCTGAAAGCTCTCTGAACCCTATATTTCAGGGATTTTTATGAAGGCTTCGTCACATAGGCATGAGCAATCGGGAGCCTCCCTCCTCTTCCTCGAGGATGGGGGAAGGGGATTGAAGGTTCTAAGCTTCTAATCAGGGCTTGGTCTTTCTGGTGATCAGCCACCTTCCAGGATTCCAACAACAGCTACCACATTCAAACAAAAGTCATTCCTATAACCCAGGAAACTCCGAGGGATTAGAATCGCTGTATCAGAAACCAGGGTAAATGACAAAATATCAGGAAAAAAGAAGAAGCACATAGCACCTCTATTGCTCAGGAAATTACAAGGGTTTTAGAAACTGTGCCAGGAACTGGAGGCAGAGACCAAATATATATTTCTTTTTATATCACAATATCACACAGTCTTTAAGGAAAAGACTATGTATCACCCATCTTTACGTCAATACAATAATAGTAAGGAGTTGAGAGAAAACATTAAATGTGAAACAAACAATAGTGGAAATAAATAATACAATAGATGGGTAAAGTAGTTATACAAATTCTGTGGAGAAAAAAAAATCATTAGTCAGGAAGATAACACTATTCCAGAAATCACTAGGAAAGAATAAATGGATATAAAATATAAAAGAAAAGCTAAAAGATATAGAAGATAGATATAGAAGTGTTAACATCCAGAAGATAGAAGTTCTCAAAAAAGAAAAATTAAAACAAAGAGGAGGAAATATTTGAAAAAATAATTAACATAAATTTCCTAGAATTAAAGGAAGATGAAAAAGCTCAAGTTGAAAGGGTTTATATAGTGCCAATAAGGAAAAGCCACACCTGGACATATTATGGTGAAGTTTAAAAATGTCAAGGACAAAGAGAGAATTCAAAAATCTTTCAAAGGAAAAGAACCAACAAGGAAAAAGGAATCAGATGGACATGGACCTTCCATTTCTGAATTGGATTTTCTCTGTTTTAAATAACTGGAATATAACTGAGAAAATAAGAGATCCACAAATACTAAGGTACATGGTAAGCTTAGAGAAAATTCTACCAGTGGAGGATATTTTTAATTCTTTTTTTAAATCTTGAAATATGTAAAAATTTAGCCCAAGAATTTTTACACCTTCAAATTTAACAAATATTTTTATAAGACAAAACTTGATTATTTTGAATGTTTTGCTAGATATAAACACTGCAAAATCATAGCAATTCTTAATTCCATTGTGGTCTAGAAAATAAATTTATACAATTGAAAACAGAAATGCCAACAAAAATTCTTCCCAAAGTCAAGCAATTCAAAATAGTAATTGTTGATTTTGAAAATTAAATATAACCTTTCAATCTCTCAAAGTTTGATTCATGCAGTTCTTCTTCTTTTTCTATAGTAATAAATTTTGCTGTCCTCTTGTTTGTGATCTATTTTTAACAATTGCAATTTATTAAAAGCTTTGAAAGAAGGTTTGTAGTATTTGATATGTTGAATATTTGAATAAAGATTTCCTCCCATCCAAGTACTAACCAGGCCCGACCCTGCTTAGCTTCCGAGATCAGACGAGATTGGGTGTGTTCAGGGTGGTATGGCTAGATGGGTATATTCACTCCTAATGGGTGCAGTACGCACTATCTGAGGGATGGACTCGCTTGAAGCTCTGACTTGGGCCAGGCAAAGGCAATATATATAACCTAAACATTTGTACCCCTGTAATACGCTGAAATACAAAAAAAAAAGAGAGAGTTGATCCTGCCTGCTGCTAAGGACATTTGCTGTGAAATTTTAAGTGGGGCTGCAGGTCAAAAGATGGTACATGTTCCTCTTTTGGTTAGCATCATAACTAGACAAACTGAGGCAATAGCAAAGGATATTGAGGCACAATTGTTAGAGAGGATTGATGAGTCACCGTGGTATGCAATCCAGGTTGACGAGTCTACTCATGTTGACAATATGGCAACAGTGCTTGTTTTTGTGCCACATATTTTTCAAGAGAATGCACATGAGGATATGTGCACTTTTGTTGCCAGCCAACACCACAGCTGCAGAACTATTCAAGTCTTTGAATAATTACGTATCAGGGAAATTGAATTGGTCATTTTGTGTTGGTATATGCACGGACAGAGCAGCTGCCATGACTGGACAGCTTTCTGGTATCACTACTGGGGTAAAAAGGAAGTTGCTTCTGGATGTGAGTCTATGCGCTGTGTCATCCATAGAGAAATGCTGGCTAGCTGAAAAACGTCACCTGAACTAAACAAAGTTTTGCAGGATGCGATTATTACTCACATTACAGTACGTGCCCTTAACTCATGTATGTTTGTGCAGCTCTGTGTGGAGATGGAGGCAGAGTACACACATCTTCTTTTATGCACAGAAGTGAGGTGGCTTTCTAAAGGTAGAGCGCTGGCCAGAGTTTTTGAGTTGTGACAGTTGCTCCAGAGATTTCTTTTAGAAAAATGGTCACCACTGGTAGCACTTTTCAGCGACACAGAATGGATCACAAAACTTGCTTACTCATGTGACTTATTCAATCTGCTCAACAAACTCAATCTGTCACTTCAGGGGAGAACAACAACTGTGTTCAAGTTGGCAGATAAAGTGGCTACATTCAAAGACAAACTGGAATTATGGGGGTGATGAGTGAACATCGGGATTCTTGACATGTTTCAAACATTAGCAGAGATTTTGAAAGAGACTGAGCCAGGGCCTTCTTTCTCCCAGCTGGTGCATGATCACCTATCTCAGCTTTCAAAAGAGTTTGAGCATTACTTCCCTACCACAAAAGACTCCCCGAACTGGGAAGGAGTGGATCTGCAACCCATTTGTGAATAAGCCAGGTGAATCGACTTTGTACTAGAAGAGAATCAACTGCTTGAGATCACAAATGATGGTGGCCTTAAAAGTATGTTTGAGACAACTTCAAATCTCCATACATTCTGGATTAAAGTCAAGGAGGAATATCCTGAGATTGCCACAAAAGCACTGAAAAGCCTCCTTCCATTTCCAGCATCCTATCTATGTGAAGCAGGGTTTTCTGCAGTGACAGCAACCAAAATGAGATTACCAAGTAGACTAGACATAAGCAACACACTTTGTGTGTCACTGTCTCCCATCACCCCCAGATGGGACCATCTAGTGCAGGGAAATAAGCTCAGGGCTCCCAATGATTCTGCATTATGGCAAGTGGTATAATTATTTCATTATATATTATAATGTAATAATAATAGAAATAAAGTTCATAGTAAATGTAAAAAAGAAGAATAAAGATTTCCAAGTAACTTCGAACCAAATGCAGCCAAAATTTAGTGAACTTATTTACAAGAAAAAAAAATAGTTCTATTCTTTTTTGGAACACTGAGGTTGTAGAAATTTTACAAAGTAGCACTTCAATCTTCAACATTTCTAAAATTGAACGATGACCGGTCATAGAGAAAACATGTACTGTCATGCTAAAATATTTCTCTTTTAAAATTCAACATTAACTTCTTCACTAATGTGGTGTAATTCATTTATTCTACCCTCTTTATATATGTATATATATATTTATATATATATATTTGTAAATTTCAACAACCCTTGATTTCTACTTCCATTGGTAGAGTTTCAAGGGATGTTTGGACTGGCATCTGTGAGTCATGTGTGCTTTACAACTGATTCCATGTATGATTCGGCTTGACATCTCTGCTACTTTAGTCAGAACTTTTTTTACCATGACACTGTACTCCACCAAAATTTATATTCAAATAATCAAATCATTGATTTTTAAAGTAATTTTAGAATAAAATATACAATAAAGGCAGGTGTTATATCTCTAATTGAATGAGCACTCAAAAATTTATTTCGACTGCATAAATTAGTTGAAAATGTTGAGCTATGATTAGAAGCAATTTGACTGATTTTCTATTTGAATCATCTGATGACACCGATATAAAACTAGCAACTCTTTAATTGTTTGCCAAGCTCTTCTTCTAATGACAGGGCCAACTTATTAACAGCAGTTTATCACTTTTTATGCATACACAGAAAATCACAGAATCTAAAATGAGTTAAGTAAATTCAGAGGAACAATCATTTGATTTAAATGAAAAGTCATGTAAGGAAAATTAAACATACTTCCTGCTGCTGTTTATGTTAAATTACATCCTTGGACTCTTTAAAAAATAACTACCAATTTTTGAAGCATATATTGTTGCTTCCTTAACAAATTTGTATTGTCTAATTTTAATGTGGTTAGTGATATCACTATGGAACCCATAATGGATGTTAAATGTTCATAAATATTCTGTGCAAGTCATACATTCATTATCAACTTACTTTGGAAATAGAAAATCAGTACTTAATTTTAACTAAACATGCACTTTCATTTTTATTTTAGCTCTTTACTGCCAAAAAGATTTACTGGGGGGGAAATAAGAATTACCAAATAATAAGAAGCAATAAAAAAATTACATCTTAAAATTACTGACAAAACTGCTGAAGCAAAGGTGTTCAGATGGCTGCTGATACACTCTGCTGCAGCACTTCTCAACCTCTATTTTCTAGACTTATTTCATGCACGTACAAATTCAAATTTCCCATGTCTCCAGCTGAATTCAACTGACTCTCCCAGCTGACAGTCTGGGGGCTTTGGTGCATCTCACAGGGCATTGCTCAGGCCATGCACAACTTGCTTCTTCTACCACCATCCAGGTAATTGCCAATGTTCAAGTATACTTCATTTTATCAACAAGTGCCCTGCCTGCTTTCTGTAAAATGCAAGAGTTAGTTGAGTACATCTGGAAAGGGCTGGGAAACAAGAGAGAGTATCATGGATCATGTTTCTCATTTAGTCAAGTGATAAAGTGAGAATTCTGTTTACTGTGCATACATCTCACACATGAAAAGATCAGCTTGAAAGACAAAGTGAGGGTCTGTCAAGCCCATCCATATTTATTTTGATACAACTATAAATAATAATACTTTATTTAAAAAATAAATCCATAATGAATGCTAGACAGGATGCCAGAGCAATAGGCTTAAGACAGTGATCATAGGATGTCTGGTCACTATATGTTTAAGGTTTATATAGTAAATTGAATAATAAAGATACCGAAGAGCTTAAAATGTTAACATATAATCAAACACGAAAGCTATTAATATGGTCAACCCTTTTTGTTACTATTAGAAGATGAGATTCTAACCAGGTCCCAGCCACCCCATAGTTACATCTTATTTTATTTCAGGAAAAGTTTCTAAAAAAGAAAAAAAAAAAGAGTCATTTAAAAACTACAAAGTCAAAAAACTGCAAATCTCACAGTTGCGAAGACCAATTTAAAAATAATCTTTTGAAATGAAAGAACCACTATTTTAGGAGAGTAGGTTGAGAGCAGAAGTAGTAACCACTTAGCAATTTTAGGTCATCCAAAATTAGACTTGTCTCACATTGGCTATACGTTTTGTTACAAATGAGACTGGAGATTTTTTGTATAACTTGGAGTTCATACAGGGAGAACTGAAGTGCAAAGATCTTTTCTGCCAATTCTTCTCAAATTCTCAATTCTTCTGGCAGCTTTTATGATCTAAAACATCATAATCTTGCACTTCAAATTTCTAACTCAACACAGTAGACATGCAGGATAGAACCTGTGCCATTAGTACAACTATAAAATCTGTTTATTAACTAATAGTGAAGAGAACAAAGGTGAGCCTGCTAAGACAGGTGGTTGATAAATTTTGAAACTCGGACCGTTCAGAAGCCACCAAATTTGTTCCCACATGTCTCTTGTTACATGAGCTTCGGAGAATGGTACAGACCTATACATTCCTGAAGTGCTTTGAAACCACAAGGTGTCCTTTTTCTGGGAAAAGTCTAGAGAGAAGACAATTAGGTCACTGAAAGCTGAGACCATTGTAGTTTTTTCTAGATCTATAAAAATTCTCTTTCTTTCTGGTCAATCCTTGATTACTTGCTTGGTTTCAACATCAAGAGGCTTCTCTTCAAGTCAAAATGATGTTGTTTCCAAGAGTTACTTAGTATCATCAAAAAAAGATAAATTTGGGCCAAGAAATGATGGGTTTCTCTCCCTGACAATGAGAATTACTCAGAAGATTCTGTTTTCTTACTCATAAGCCACATTCTTTATAAAAACTACCAGGTGTTTCTTTATAATGTTTTAGATACCACAGATTTAGTGAAGTGGTAGGTGCTGCTCCAGGTGTTCCTTCCTGGGACCAAGAGCTCTACCCTGGGAGCTCACAGTCAGATCTGTGGAGGGAATACAGGGTGGGATGTGTGGCCTCAGCCTCCCAGGCTCCATAGTTTAACCCCAGCCAAATGCAAGCCAACGATGTCAGAAATAAAGTTTGCACTGGGGGCCTACATGGCCTGTTTCCCTTTCCTCTCTTTCCCCACTGAGCCAGCTTATTGCTTTTTCCAGAAAAATCTCTGAAGTCTTCTGCAGTGAGGGCTTGCATATGCCCAGAGTGGAGACACATCAAATTCTTCTGCTGACACACATGGGAGCAACACATTTGTAAGAAACTCCTCCGCTCGTCATTCATACTCCAGTACGTGTCAAGAGACTCTGGCTTAGAAGAAGAACAGAAACTGGCTGCTCCTTTCCTGCGTATAATGAATCTCTCCATGGCTTTGGTGGGCAACTGCAAGGGTCTCACACAGAATTTTAGGCACTTTGTAGAGTAGCCAGACCTCTTGCACAAACAACCAGAGAAATGGTAGCCTTCAAATGCATGACCAGGGAAGGGTAGTGACAAAAAACAGGCACTGAAAAGAGGAAACTTTCTGGTCTGATGACACCAAGTTCACTTGGCTGATGAAACAAAAATATAACCTTTCTTTAAGCACTTACACATGTGGTGGGCAGTTGTACGGGGCTCTCAATATTTCTTTCCTCTGTCCAGATATAAACATATCAGAGAGGCAGACAGAAGGCTCCTGGGACGAGTGGAAGGGTGCATTCAGGAGTGTGTGCTGGCCATCTCTTGCTGAGCCAGAAAGAGAAAAATCAGATTCATCACAAGTAGAAAGCACACTTGCCGACCTCACATTTTCCAGCTTTTGTTGTGCCAGTATGAAAGTGCTCTTCAAGTCAGAATAAGTTACAAATGAAGAGCGTGACTTTTCCCCATGATTATCTTTGCACACCCAACACATAGGTGGACACTTTATCCTATTTGACTTTTTGAAAATTCTACCATAAAATATCATAGAATATCAAGATCAGCTATAAATATCTCCATAGGCCTGGAACGAAATCACCAGGAGCTCCAAATGCCATTAGATTTTAAAGAGCAAACTACCCAGCAATTTGTTCTGGAAGCCCTATGTTAGTGCTCCCTGGTTAGCCTGCACAGAAAGTTGTGCATTGTCAAAGTCATGGGTAGCACGCTTGAACAAGATGGCCCTGGAGCGTGGAAAGGAAAGACCGTCCAGACCTGTGAGAGAGATTGACACGGAGATGGTCAGTTTTCAAGCAGTAGGGTAGGAGCTAAACGAACTGAAAATTGAAATCACAGCCTTGAGTACCTAATTATCTCGATGACTTCTTTGAACAGGGATCATCATTACGTAAGACACTGCGCTATGCTGGGAGGCTTTTGAAGGCAAGGAAGGAAACCACCTTTTACTAAGCATAAACCATTTGGCAAGCCTTCAACTTTTCCTTTTCCTTCAATTCCCATGATAATCTTATGAGGTTCATTGGAAGCATTCTTAACACACCTTCGCATGAATAGGCTTGTGATCGATGGTATTCATTCTCCCTGTGTGCAGTTGGGTGTCCGTAGGCAAGTGGGAGGCTGTTCTCCTGTATTTTCACTGGATTCTGCTCTCCCCATTTGAGTTTTTGTGCTACCAAACACCAGTGTCATTTGTTCATGAACCAGTTGCAATTATAATTAGATAATTTAATAGAGTAGTAATTAATATATCAATGAAATAGAGTGAAAAAGAAAGAAAGCTGTTGTTTCCATGAAAACTAAGTTGAATGATCTGGAAGGACTCATTTTAAACAAAAGCCACTAAAATAAAAAATTGTAATCAAATTAGTTACGAGCAAGATAACTATAAAAGGAGCAAGGATATTGGGAGTAGGAATAAAGATCTAGAAGGATTCTGTACTTAAACTCACTTCATTCCATTTAAAAACAAAAACTAAGACATTATTGGCAATTCATCATGGGTGTTGGTTTTGCCAAAACAAAACAAAACAAAAAAAACCAGGACTCCAACTTCAAGCAGTGGACCATATACCAAGTGAAGTCCTTAAATCTGCATGAAAATATCAGGTAATAGTTAAAGGCAGAGCCAAGACTTGACTTTTTATTGTATCTAAGGTGGATCTAGCTATGATTCCATGGTTGTACTTTTGAAATTCCTTTACTCTTCTCTTTCATTCTGCTTTTCATTCCTTCTCTGAACCCAGCTCAGAGCCTCGTGGGCTTCTTACAGACTGTGGGTGAGGTCAGACCGGCACCATCAAGTGCTTGGGGAAGTGTCAGCACCCAACATTTCAGCTGTGGCTTCTCCCCTGGGTTTTCCTGAGCTCTCGGTCCTCGGGTCTGCCTTCTGTCCAGCTCGTGCAGGCTGACTTCTTTGGACAGGTTTACTTAGCTCTTATTGAACCCCCATTAATTCATGCTCTGGGGATGGAAGACTAATCGCGCCTCCCTTTCAAATCTGGCCTGGCATGCAGGAAGCTCTTCTTGAATTTGGTGCCCCAAACTTGACTTGCCTTGGAGAAGAGTTTAGGTGCCCCTCATTTCATTTCATTGGTGTGGTTCCTGTGTCCACATGCTCTTGTTTCATGAGGGTCATGTTTTCCTATAGCTTGATGAGAAATCAAAGTAGAAATTTTCTTTTCTTTTTTTATTTGAAACAGGGGCTCATTCTCTCAGTATGTTCCCTGAGCTGGGGTATAGTGGCGTCATCATAGCTCACTGCAACCTCAAACTCCTGGGCTCAAGCAATTCTTCTGCCTCAGCCTCCTGAGTAGCTGGGACTACAGGCACACACCACAATGCCTGGCTAATTTTTCTTTTTTTCTTTTCTTTTTTTTTTTTTTAGAGAGTGGGTCCCAGTATGTTGCTCAGGCTGGTCTCAAACTCCTGGCCTCAAGTGATCCTCCTGCCTCAGCTTCCCAAAGTGCTGGGATTACAGGTATAAGCCACGGCACTCAGCCAAAGTAGACATTTCCTAATTTTCTTTTCATTTCAAAATTATGCTTTTAATCTGAGTTTTCAGGATAATGTTCCCAACTCTAAATATTTTTATGCCTCCATGTTAATTTTGTCTATTACTAGCCCCAGAGAGATCTTTCCAAACCCCACATACAGGCAAGGTTATCAGCCACATCTACATTGTTTTCTTCTCTCTTTTCTTGACCTCTTTGGGTTTTCATTTTCCATTTGGGTTCAGGCAAAATATCCCTGTCAGACCCTTTATTGGTGGGCCAGTGGTCACAGTACTAGACCAACACCTGCTACCTGCTGAAGCTCATCTAGATTAAGTAGATGTTCTCTGCCCCCATGCCTCAGTTTCCCGGCTATGGAAAAAGAGAATTTATGTTCTTAGGAATAGTTCATTATGTTCATTGAGTGTATCTTAACATTTATTGAAACTATGCCACACCTAGTTCTCATGTAAAACCTTTCACATGTGTTACATGTGTTATCTTGTTTCTTAAACTGGCCTTAAGAAAGATGTACTGCCATTATTTCCATTTTAAAGATAAGGATAATAAAACAAAGGGGTTGGGTAATCTGTCCTGGGCGGTGCAATTAGGAAGTGGTGGCACCAGGATCTATAGGAAGTTTGTCTACTCATAGATAACAGCTCCTGGGCATAACAGCTCCTTTCCTCCCAAGGCAGTCTGGAATTCTTCTCTGATGAGATATAGCACAAGAAAGACCACAGGGCATTTCACATTTCACATAAGGGGACATACTGCACTCACTCTGGTTCCTCAGCCATAGTGGGTACCAATGAATAAAGACAGAGAAAAACTAAGTGGGAAAGGGTGATAAAGCCTCTGGGCTAGTGTTGGGGGACCTGGTACAGGACTGTGGTTGCCTGACAAGGCAGTAGCCACTTGGCACGAGAGTGACTGCCTGGTTTTGCTTGCTGCTGCAGACCTTGTGTCTCTGCAGTTGTGGGAGATGAAATGGGAAGAAGGAACTTGCTATTCTTTCCCAGACAGTGTGAATAGACCACAAGTTGCATAATAATTTGCAATGCAACTTCATCAGTGCTATAGGTCATGGAAATTCTAAGAACCTCGTAAGTGGTTGACTGCTTTTCTTAATTTTTAGTGCTATTGTTAGTTTTTGTCTTTTCCTTTGCTTTGTAAAATGTTTTCATCAATATTGAGAAAGATGATGTTGGGAAATGCTGGCCTATGATGCTATTTTTAGCAGAAGGACTACTAGCCACTTTTCCTCTGGTATAATGTTGAAGTCTTCTGTTCCTAAGAAACCTGTTCTCGACTTGCAACTCTCAACTCTATTTGCTTTAGTAATAGTGAGCCTCCATCTCAGAACTCCTAACCTTACATTCTTACTCATACCATTATCTAAACCACAACTATTCTGAATGTCCTCAACTGTCAAACTCCCCACAGCCCCGCTTCCAGCATTCTTGACCTGCTAACCATCCCTCTTTGAAAGCACACTGGAAAATATAAAGCATTACACAATAGTATTTGGTTTAGTTATGATTACAATCATGATCCTTTCCCACCTTTCTCACAACTCGCCACATCTCCAGCTTTATATATTCATTCATTCCACAAATACTTATTGAGCACCACTAGGCACCAGACATTGTTCTAGGCTAGAAGACAGAGCATTAAAATCAGCCGCGACCCAGTTTTCATGGAGAGTGACTGCTCATGAGAAGAGACAAATGTTTGCAGAGTAAATAAATAAGACACGATAAGTGGTGATAAGCATTTTTGGGGAAAAAATAAGACTTCATGAGAGGGATGTGTTTTTTAGGTAGGTTGGTCAGAGAAACCCTCTGAAAGGAAATGGCATTTGAGTAGACATCTAAATTAAATGAGGAACCACCCACGATGAAATCTGGCAGAAAAATGATGCAGACAGAGGATGTAGAGGGAACAACACATGCCAACCCCTGAGGCAGGAGCGTGCATGGTGTGTTTAAGACTAGCAAGGACACCAGTAAGACAGGAGCAGAACATTAAAGACCAATCAATTCATTACCAACTCTTTCTGTTGTTCCTAAATCTGTGATGATCTGCGTTTTGGGGAAAGGTATACAACAGAGCAGACTTGACTCTGGAGCTATTTGTGCTTCTTAGTGATTATTTGATGCTAACCTATGCTAGATAATTCTGTCGTATTATCTTCATCAGCTCCTGACCTCACTCCCCTTGACAACATTTCCAAACTTCCCCGCCCTCCTGCCACTACCCCTCGGTTTTCTCTCCTGTCTTTTTGGCTGACTTTACCACTGAGGCCCATTTTCCTGAAAGACATAATCAAATTGTCCCAATCCTAAAAAATAAATAATGAAACTTTCATTAAATATCACCACTCTGTCCAACTTATATTTAAATTCTCTTCTCCCTGTCATCATCTGACTCTCTGAACTCAACGTTTAAACCTGTTACCTACATTTCCTGACTACTAATAACTTGTGACCTGATTTCTGCTTCTACTACTAAATTTCACCGTTCACGCTTCCCCTGCAGTGTCCTCAATATAACTAATCATCCTTTCTGACTGAACTTAATAGTCTCTTCCAGGCGATCATTCTCCTGGCACTACCTGGCAAGTGTGACATTTCTGGCCACCCCCATCTTGGGAGGTTGAACGACGGACTCTGCAATTGAACAGCTGATCATGTAAAATCCCAAATTTACCACCACCATCACTGTGAGAACTGTGGCAATTTCCTTGAATTGGCCATGGCTTGGTTTCTTCATTTATAAATAGGAGTAAAATCACATCTACTTCATACAATTGTTGAGTATTAAATAAGATAATTCTTAAGAAGAGCTTAGCACAAGTGTCAGGCCATGGTAAATAGTCAATAAAATGTTAGTCATTATTTTAAGAGAATTGAGACTCTTCTTATCTCTTGACTTCTGAGATAATACATTACTCTTGTCCTTTTTTTTTGGTCTCATTCTTTGCTTATCTTCATTCAAACTGAGCGATACTGGGTGTTGGTGCAAGGTGGAGGAATAGCAGACACAAAACTGAGTAAGAACTGTTCCTCAAAACTGAGTAAGAACCAGCAGCCAAGGGGCCTTTTTCACACCCTTTGCCCCTTCTCCAAGGATTCCGTAATCGCTCCATAAATCTCTGTCTCTCTAATCTTCTTTCTTCCTTGGTTTTTGCTCATCGGGAAACCTCCCCATTCACAAAGCTAAACTGTTTTACTTTGTCCTAATCATCTCTAAATCTGTACCTTCAGGCTTGACCTATGGCCTGAAGTCCATGTTGCTCTTTGGACAATGCTATTGTGAGTACCACTGCCTTTGCCTGCAGTTGCCCATGTCCCAGCTCATGTACTCTTTGAGGAACAGGAGAGTCCTCTCTTAACTTTCCTTATATTGACAGCTGCTCAGAGACTCTTCCCAAACGCAGCTGCTGAGCGCTGAGGCCCCAGCTCTGGCTCCAGCTTTTGTGCTTGTGATATACAGTGTTCAAGAGGCTCATGTCAGTCATGGACACAGGTTGCCTCTTTAGCTCTTAGGGGTTAGCCTCCTAATTATGGCTTCTGGAGAATTCAAGCTCAGCCCTGATAAGACTATTTTGCATTTGGCAACATCCATTGGTGCAGGAGGGAATCTTTCTTCTCTCTGAACCTCATTTTAAAAATAAATGTAGTTTCAAGTAGCAGCCCTAACAAGAAGAAGCTGTTGAGAGTTTCAGTCCTGACTCTGGCATTTGATTTATCTTCCCTTGCACAAACTAAAGGGAAGGGCTTATCTCTAATTGTCCAAGAATTAAAAAAAAAAAGAAGTACAATAGCTCATTTCCCCCCCTCAATAATAAGCAAAAGTTGGGTTCTAAATCAGTTACCTTTCACTATGTAACAAGCCACCCCAAAACTTAGTAGCTTAAAGCCACAATTATTAGTTATTCCTCCATGAACCTGTGGATTGGCTGGGCTGTTCTCATCTAGACCAGCTTGACCATGCTAATGGTCTAGGATGGCCTTGTTCACTGTTGGTGATTGGCTCAATAGCAGTTGGAGCCCAAAGACGACAAAGTCCCCTATTGGCAGGCATCGCACTAGTCACCAACATGGCAGACAGGCTGAAAGGAAGCATCGTAAAGCAAGCAGGCCCGGGGCAGGTACCACGTGGCTGCTAGAGGTTGTACATCTTCCCTGAGACAAGTAACCCTTTTAATAGCAGGGATGCTATGGCCTTAGAGAAACAATAAAAATCAGAGCCTTTGACCAATATACTCCACACTCTACTCAACATCACCACCATGACTTTCCTGCAAAGGAACTCAGAGCTGTCATGATCCAGAGGCTCCTTGGACTTTTCAATGGAGCGGAACAATGTCCTTCCTTCCCTCCTTCTTCCTAAAATGGGCCTTTTGGTTTCCAGTGTTACTTCCCACCCACAGCCTACTAATGGCCACAACGGTGGAATTCTCAGGCTCTTTGTCAACACAACGTGAGTGATCTGGGGGAGGAGGTGGAACCTTCTAGACTGCTATTTCTACACCAAGGCATAAATCCATCTGCTCTGAAAATGTTGTTTAATGGTGATATCAGTGGTTGTTTCTTTGTGTTTTTATTTTTTTTGTTTTAGTTTATTTGATTTTCATATCTACTTAGTATCTTCTTTCTTCCACCTACCCCGAGTTACCAGGCTAGTTTCAAATAATGATGATAATTAAGAAATAAGAAACTTTTATTGGGTCCTCAGTGTATTCTTGGCATTGCATGAACCTTGAATCTTACTATTTTATTCGATCTTCACAATAACCCTAAGATAGGCAGGATTATCCCATGTACCAGGCAGGGAACTGAGTTTCAGAGATGTGTTCAGGGCCACACAGGCAGTCAGTCCTAGGACATGAAAGAATACAGAAGGAATAGTTGCCCATCAGCCAAAACAACAAAAACAAAAACAACAAAAAAGCCACTTCTCATTCCTATGTTATATACAACTGTGTATATCCTCCCTGTTCTCACTGTCCCCGGAACTGGGACAGTCTTGGTCAGAACCTAAAAGTGGCCCTTGGAGCGACTACCCAGCGACCTACACTTCCGGCCCTGTGATTAATCCAAACCCACAGTAAAGACGATTGTTCTCCAGGACTCGACACGTATCACGGGTGTACTCATTTCCACCAAGTCACTGCTCTTAGGGGCAAAAATAACAACTGAATAAAACTGAGCAGCATTTTTAGTTTCTCTAAAGAATAATTTTGAGTATGATTTTCTACAATGGAATGTCAGTGGGTTACTCGTTTATTTAGGGGAGAGCATTTGTAAGCAGCTAAAACAGGAATGCATAATGGGTGGTCCAGCTGAACCCTAATATTTCACTCCCCCACATCATCATGACACAGCTGTATGGAACTGTGTTAAATCATCAGAAATAATGAGTTTTCTGTGAAAATGTTGTAGGATGAAATCCTAATGAGCTATTTAGGCTGAAATGCTTAAGTATTTCTATTTCTATAGTGACAGCTTATACTAATGAATTTATGGATATAAATATAATCTAAAAGAGGCAAACAGGAACATTAGGTGAAACTTTCTCTTCCATACATAGTTCTGACATAAATTGTCATATCCAGGCCCAAACCCTTGTCCCATATCCCAGAGCAAAGAAATAGCTTTGGCCCATTTCCAAGAGCATTTGTTTCTGCTGGTGCCATTTCAATACCAGGTGATCTTTAGGGTTTCATGAAAGTAATCTGGAAGATAGGAGATATTTTCCTCTGGAATGTATCTGGGTTTATAAGGAAAAGAAAGTTTCTCTGTGTTATACTTTGAGTCTATTTGTTGCAACACTTTAGCGTACCCCACCCAACACACACGGGAATAGTATGGTTTGGGAGGTGAGAGGTGGATGGCAACCTGGATGGGTCACAACAGCCCGGGCAACCCTTCCACCATTGCCTCCTGCCACGTAACATGTCCCTGCTCCCCCAGGAACCTTCACACCTGGCCACCTCCCAGGCCCACCCGAGCTTGGGGAACTTGCCTCAGGAGTCACACATTACTCCAGCCCCAGGTGAACTGCTAGAGAGCTGGAACCTTGAAGCCATCCCAGGGGCCTTCCCCAATTTTTCACTATAGCCAAATAACCTGGACTGGTTTGGACTGAACTGAGGTTTCCCAATGCCTCAATTGCATTATAATGCCAGCAATTTTATAGCTCATCTCACTCACTTACCGGTGGGGTTTCTAGTAACTCCTGCAGGAACAGAGTCACCAGGTGCTTAGAGAGGAGATGTTTAAATACAGGGGCTCCATCAGCAGCTTCCTTGATTACCCTGTGCAGCAAGCACTTAGTTTTATGGGAACATTTTTGTCTTTCTTTACTGGTAATTATACAAGGAGGACAGATAAGTTCAAGTGCGTGATATTTAGGTGTGTGATAAACACCTACAGTGTGGATAAAAATATTTGCATCCTGAACACAAACCTAGAGTTAGTGAAGGGAAGAAAAAGAGAATGGACCATGATCCAAAGATTTCATATACTTACTGGATGTCAGAAAAAACACTGAAACTAAGATGCTCAATCAAATCCATTAGACACACTTAAAATACCACAAGCATTTGAAGGAATCATCTCTTATAAACAGTGCTTATTTTAATCAGTCTTTCCAAAGACTTTTAAATGTACCTGGTAGATCATGTTAGAGTTCAGATTTTCTGAAATAATGGTTTTAGGGAACCTAATTATTCCCTAAAAACTGTCTGGGACACCTTGGGACATAGAGAATTGAAAAACATTTGTTCAGTTTTTACAAATGTTTGGGGATTCCCAAATATCTTGATGATTATAGCGGTTTTCTTTTTCATGCCTTAGAATATAAATGGTGAATACACTCTTAACCTCGAAAGGAAAAATTAAACACACCTCATACCAACTTTCTAGGGTCCTCTGATTAGGCCTGATTATGCAAAGGATAATGGCTCAAAGACCTACATTTCAGAGCAAAAACTAGAAAACTCTTATAAGAAAAATAGGAAAGTCTCATGACATTAACTTTGGCAATGATTTGTTGGATATCACACCGAAAGCAGAGGCAACAAAAAAAAAATAGATAAATTATTACAAAATTAACATTTGTGCACCAAAAAACACTATTGACAGGGTAAAAAGCCTTGAGTGAGACCTTCAGGAAAAGGCACCAGCTAAGCCACACCTGAGTTCCTGTGCCCACAGAAACAGTGAGATAATAAATGTTTGTGGCTTTATGATGCTAAGGTTTGGTGTAATTTGTTAGGCAGCAATAGATAACTGATACGGAGGAACAGAGGCAGCGACCTTTAGGGAGGTAACAATTAAAACATACAAAAAGGCAGTTGAGGATGGCCACATTATGCCATGTGAGGGAGCGGAGAAATGGATGTTAAGAGAAAAGAAAACTCATTAATAGGCATGGGGAGAAGCAGAGACAAGAGTCTGAGTGAGAACACAGTGAGGGTTGCCAGTGGCTTCTCAGGTCCCCATTCCAGGCCCTCTGGAGGCCTGGCTATATTCCCGTCCTTGTGTTCTATGGAATCTCTGATACTTTCTAATAAATCCCCTTTATTTACTTTATTTATCTCAGTTGATTTCTGTAACGTGCAATCAGAATCCTAAAAACCTAGGCTGTATCAAGTCGCACAGCTGTGATCTTTGAAGGCAACCAGACACTTGACAGTGAGTTTGGCAGTTTAAAGATGCTCTTGGCCTGAGAAGTATCCAGATGTTCTGAACCACTTGACTCTGGGTCATAAGAAATTGAGCCAACTTCAAGAGTATCTAGCTCTCAACCTACGGCCCTAATCGATGATCAACCATGGCAACATCTATGCTGCATTAGGTGGTTTAGATACTATTTGTTCAGAACTTAGAGATCCCAGCTGAAAGCTGTTTGAAATACACAATATTGCCATTGACACAGAACAAATTGTTACCCTTTCTTCTAAAGAACACAGTGATATTTTTGGAACTCCTTTATTATGTTACATGATGGAAACACATATCCAGAGGAGGCATATTTTAATGCTTAGAAACAGCCTAACTACATAAAATGTACTATTCTCTCTTAATCCAGTTAAATCTCTGTGCTGTTGTCTGCTTTAAAGTCATGTCACTGCCTAATCACTCACCATCTTAACAAAATTCAAAGCCGTTTACATCTTACAAGCTTGGCAATAAAACGGGGACTTAAAAGCAATAAACATCTTTGAAACAATTCATCAAGCCCTAAAAAGGTGCCAGAATGAATTTTGGAATGGTAAGTTTGAATTTAAAAACCAAAATTTGCTCTCAGCCTGGGACTTAAAATGTCACAAATACATTTTTATAGCTGAGTTGTAAAGCCTGAAGAAAATACAGATGCACTGCAGAGGTCGTTCAGCACCGCCGGAACACCGTCTGTGGTCCGTTCATGTACGTGTGCACCTGCGTGTGCGTTATCTGCGTTTCTGCCTTGTTTCCACGTATTTAACATTCATCCTTATGGCGATACATGTTTGGCGTGATGCAAAAATGTCTGTTTGCCACTGATGCTCCCTGCCTCCACGTGTCCCCGAGCTCCCCAACCATGGCGGGCACGACCTTCACCCTCCGAGTCGTGGTCAATAGGAAATGAGCGAAGCCGTCATGCAGTAGAGCAAGAGGACGTGTTAAGAGAGGTTGAGCAGCTCGTCGTCTTGCCCTGTTGCTGCCTCACCGTGCTGGTGCGCTGTGAGTCTGCAGCCCGCGCCCACCACAGCTGACGGCAGCAACATTAAGCATCTGACATAAAAGGCATTTTAACTTGAGTTTTCTTTCTTTCTTTTTGACATCCAACAGTTTCTAAATTGGTATTTTCCAAATCATCCCTAGAACAAGTCCTCAGGCCTGGAGTTGTCAATCACTGGTAGAATTTTCTTCCATCCCAACTTGACTCTAAACTCTACCCTGGTGTCCCATCCCTCGAGGCGCCATGTGACCTCTACACTTAGCCGATTGTCCCACCTACCCAAAGGCAAGTCCTTGCTACCTGCCCTGATGATCACGTTTGCAGAGTGACTATTAGCGGGCCATGGGAATCAGGATCTTGACTGCAATTGCCAATTAGTCTACCATTTTCAGGTATCTCTTTTGAATAACAGCATAAAAATTCATTTCTGGTTCTGAAGTTTATGATGACAATAAAATGGAATCTGGCTAAATGAACTATATGCAGTTTGCTAATTTTTTACTTTGTAAAACATGTGCCTGTGCGTGTACTCTTTACATGAATGTGTTTGTCCTGCACAAGACCAAATAGGCATTCTCTGTTCCCTCTGCTTGGAGGACTCTTCCCCCAGACACTTAGCTCCCTCCTTCCTCTTCTTCTTCAGGTCTCTGCTCAGCTGTTGACTCACTGGAGAGGCTTCCCGTCCCCATCCTCAATCAAATAGCAATCCCTGCCCCTCTGCCGCACATGTGGTCCCTCCCACCTTGCTCCATTTTTCTCCATGCTTCTGTCACCCTCTGGCATACCATTGTTTGTCTTCTTTCACTAAAGCTAAGGCCCATGAGGGCACAAACTGCTGTGTGGTCAGAGCCTAGAAGAGATCCTGGCCTTCAGGAGGCTCTCAATAAATATCTGTTGCAGGAATAAATCCATACATTATATACAACCCAAAAAATCAAAACACAGACGTTTTAGTAAATTATGGTTTGATGACACTTAGTTGGCACTATAAGTGTCTTACCTTGACTCTTTGGGATCTTTCTGCATCACTAGCTCATCTTTTCTGCTGTATTCTTGTCCCTGTCACACTGATCTATATCAAGTTGTTCCCTTGTATTGTATCTGAAATACTGATTTGCAGAAAATTCTCTCTGTCTGCAACTATTCAAAGTGTTCATTACAAGTCAAGTTTTGATCAACTCTATGCCTCTAATTCACTCCATTACTGTCAGCTTCTGTACAGTTCTCTGCAATGTTAGAATCAAAAACGTCCTCCCTTCTCAAGTGTACTCTGAGCAACTGGCAACAGAAACGGTCTAAAGTGGCTTCCCCCCAGGCTCTATTTTGTAGCATATGGGTTTATGCATCACCCAGACCTATGCACTTGCCTTGGTGTTGCTTAAAGCCAGGGAGCTTGGTTGCTGCTGCTACTTCTGCTACAGATGCATGGCCCTGGTCCACTTCCCTTTTGTTGCCCGGGTGCCTCTTCTTCCACCCAGGCCGTGCAAACACCCTGGCACTTCCCTGTCGCTGCTCTGTGCGTACAGATGTGTAACTGAGAAGTGTGTTATTAGCATACTACACAGGCAAATTTTGATCAATAGGATTTGGAAGCAAATGAAATAATTCTGCTCCTCTCCCTCTCTGGAGAGATTATTGAGAGAGACAGTGGCATCATGCATACTCTGCAAAGCTTCCTGTGACACCAAACAATCCATTCATCAGGACATGCAGCCATCCTGGCAGGCAACCCTTGTATTTTCTCATTCTCCTTTCCTGCCTCTCCCTACTTTTCTCTCATTTCTCCTTCCCTGAGATTCACCCCTCAACAATGTGTTGGCACAAAAGCTCAATTTTAGGCTTCGTTTTCTAGAGAACTCAGGCTAAGGTTTTATATATATATAAACACACACACACACACACACACACACACTTAGCTTTTAGAAGAAATACAATAACTTTCAGGCAGAGAGCCACACACACACAAAATAAAACAAAATAAAATCAAAAACAAAACAAAATAAAACACAACAGTAACCAAAACTGTTCTATTGTCTGGAGATTATTATTGCTCTTATTTCCTACATCATATGATAAGAAATTTTTCCTAAGTAGAGTGGCTTGGTTTTGCTGTATAATCATCTGGTTCCTAGAACATGTGGGCTTTAAATGTACTTTAGAATACACAATGTGTATTCATATACATCATCTCATTTCATCCTGCCTTAGGAGGACAGGCACTCTTGGACATGTTACATCAAAGAGTGAACTCGATTCTTCCTCCCATACTACCTAACAATGCTTTGATGATAAAGCACCCCTAACCCTAGAATGAAGCAATAATGATGATGGTGTCAGTCAGTGTGATTGCGCAAGGCTGAGATCTGTGGTCTAGTGAAGTACTGTGGGCTCTTCAAAACAGACCACATCGACAATGTTTTAATTTATGTGTATTTCTAGCTGTAATGAAGTTAATTAGTATTGTATTATTCACATTGTATTATTCAGGTTCATTTTTTAAAATATATTTTATGATGTTAGTAAAATAAAAAGCTTTTTTATTAATAAAAAGCCAACTTAAAAATTTCAGTATAAATAGCATATTCAGAGATTAATGCCACAAAATCAAAAAAGGTCAAAAATTTATTTAATGAGGGTCTAAGTTTGATCCTAATTGCAAACCCTAAAACTTTGAATGTTTAATATTTAGTTGCAAGTTCCTTTAAAAGTCAATATAGGGATAAGCAGCCTGTTATTTTGATGAGCGGCATCTCTAAGTCAGTTATTTGGAAGCTGGTAC